>CM039677.1:83500307-83743468 GCA_022496015.1 Hordeum marinum
TAGGAACAATATTCTTGAATCTTTGTTTCTTGTTTCTACTAGTTATGGCAGGATCTAGAGTGTCTAGTTCATGGGCTTTTTCGATCGTGGAAGACGTGCCACCACAACAACCGCTACAAGAGCTGCAAAGAGATCCAAATTCACATGATCAGGTTAATATTTTTATACCACCATTTAATGGTCGTTTTAGACCTGCTTTATATATTGAATGGGAGTTTAAAATAAATGATATATTTTGCTTCCCATCTAAGCCGACCGAAATGAACTCGCCCATCACCGGGTGCTAGGTCGCCTAACCTGTCGGTCTACTCGCTTACACACACCTACACCCCTTGAGAAACACACACACACAGCACACACGCACACACCCCCCCACACACTCACGCACTCACGCACGCATGCACACACGCACACACGCACAATATAGCATCCAAGGTCTACATCGGTGTTTTTTCAGGCTTTTTTCCAGCCTACCTTGTGTTTTTGTAAGCAACTATACTCTACTACTAGCTTGTTTTGTAAGCAACTACAATAGCTTATTTGACCAGTTTACTAACAACAATATGCTTTTTTTTGTTATGCAGAAACAAGGTGCAAGACAATAGACATGATACAATTCAAGAGTCAGCAACCATTTTATATAGCATACAAGGTCTACAGGTGTGAAGGGGGATGCAAGATAGGGGCATGATACAATCCAGGTTCTGAAACAATTCGGTATAGGGGGCAATTTCTGCAAGTATTAGATCAAGGGGATAGGTATAAACAGGGAAATCCACAAGTCCTATAACGAAGTTCATGGAGAAAACACATTCAAACAACCTGTTACCTTTTGTTGTTCACACGGGAGAAATTTGCCCAACTCTCACAATATTTTTGCCCATAATCTCCAGATTTTTTGCCTGACGAGAAAGAAAGAGTTGCAGACACAATTGCGTTTTCCAGATTTTTTCCCTAGGATTTTTCACTTTGATTTCCGCCTTCTTTTATTCCGTTTTTCCGCTGCTGTGGGACGGGGTGCTGATCAGGTGGGGCGTGGGGTTTTGTGGTGGTGGGTTGGGCGAGGGGGTTGGGGGGAAATCACGTGAGGCAGAAGGGGCGTTGGTTGTCGGGACGCGACAACGACAAGGGAAGGGAACCTGTCTTTTTTAGAGCACATGCGTGGGGATCGAAAGGAGGACTTTCCTTAACTGGCGGCCGCAAGATGCGCACGCATAGCGTGCGGGCGCTGTGTAGCAGCTCTCTTTACAAAAACAGTAGGCAATGATGATGTAAAGAAAACCCAAATGATGATTGATACAAGTGTGACACGAAGCACTCTGGCCATGACGCTTTTACAACTAAAATTGACATCTGAAAAGGAAAAACAAACCAAGTGTGACACGAAACTATTCGCGTGGCTTGCCACGTGATTTCTCGACTTTCAACATCAAGGGGTTGATTCTCCCCCCTAAAGTCGGAAAAAAATCCTCATAAAAAATGCAATAAGAAGAATGAGTAGTATGACAGTCACCTGTCATAGGGTCCAAATTGATTATGGACACAGTCTCATAACCAAAGTATATCCCCGACTTACGAAGTGGGCCCATCTCTGATTGCTGGGGTGTTGGTATTGGTACATATACCTAGCAACCGAACCTACGAAAGGTGGAAAACTTTCAGTGCCGACCCTTGCGCAAGCTGAATAAGAGAGTGGATGTTGTAGGCCGATGGTATAAAGTTGATGAGATTGGCCGCATGTAACACTGCGTGGCCCCAACATGTAGTTGGTAAATTACAACCCTGATGGAGCGGCCAAAAAATGAATTTAATTCTTTTAATCAATGACTCGCCAGGTCCATTTTGTGTATGAGCATGCGGCGTTGCTAGGTATATTTCCCATTGCCATGCAATAATCATCGAACACCTTTGAAGTAAATTCTCCGGTGTTGTCTATTTGAATAGATTTTATACGATAATCAGGGACTCATTTGTATGATCTGGGAGATCAACTTTGCAAAGGCTTGGTTTCGTGTTGACAACTCACAAACATTGGAACATTTTGAGGAAGCATCAACGAGCACCATGAAGTACCGAAACAGGCCCTGTGAGGGGCTGAATTGGACCGCGTATGTCCCCTTAGATAAGTTCCAAGAACGCGGGGATTTCATCCCTCACTTTGAGTGGCGATGGTCTGATGACTAACTTCCCCATAGCGCATGCGGAGCATACGAAATCATCAGGATTCGGGAAGTTCTTCACGTTAACATTATGACCATGCGAATTTTTAATTATATTTCTCATCATCCTAAGTCCGGGGGTGGCCTAACCAATCATGCGAGAGGCAGAAAACTTCGGAGCTTCTAAAAACAGTCTTAAGTGTAGTGTACACGGACCACTAGTGGAGAAATGGCTAGCCACAAATCTTGTTGGTGGCGCACCATTTCCCTCCAATGTCAACACTAATATTTTCAAATAGTGCTGGCGCTCTCTAAATTTGCACGTTTTTTCTACACACATAGTGGTGGCGTTCAAATTCTGCCGAACATCACTTCTATGAGGACCCCAACGCTATCGCCTTTCACCTATTATTGTTGGCATGTCTAAATTTCCTATGCCATAGGTATTTCCTTACTACTGTCATTACACATTAGGCCCGACATTTTGCATTCAGGCCCATTAGGCCCATGCCAGCACTAGTCGGATTTAAGAGGTAAAATCTTATCCTTTCGTCCTCACTCTCTCGATCCCCAACTCCACTCGTCCTCCTATTGATCCCCGCTGCCGCCCGCTGCTGCCTGTCTTCGCCCGGCGCCGCCCCGCCCGGTGTTGCCCGTCTTCGCCCCGCCTGACCCGGCCCGTCTTCGTCGTCGAAGGAGTGTGAGGTTGCTCTGCCCGCCCCCGACCCTCCCCGCTTGACTCAAGCACAGGTAATTCAATTATGTTCCACTCCCTCCGTTTCTAAATATAAGTCATGATAGATAATTTTGTTCCTCATGTAGTGTTTCTAGAGATCTCAATATGGAGTACATACGGATTCATATAGACATATTTTAGAATGTACATTCACTATTTTTTGTTCCTTATGTAGTCTATATTGAAATGTTGATGAATTCACCATGATAGATAAATTGTCATGATAGAATAGTTGTAGTACAACTCCTGTTAAAATAGCTGTAGTATAACATGTAGATTAATTCGTCATGATAGATAAATGTTATGACAGATAAATTATCATGATAGACTAGCTGTAGTACAACTCTTTTCAAATTAGCTATAGTATAACATGTAGATAGATTTTTTTTAAATTCTTCATTCTATAAGATGGCGAGCTTTCATTACATCACATATGGACAATAGATCAACCAACAACGAATCGCTGGGCGACGTGCAGAAGTGGAATCAGTGGCGATTAGAGTCTTTAGACTGCCGCATAAAAAAATAATCAAAGAACGCAATGCCTTCCTAAAGAATGAAAGTGATAGTTTGCTCGCAGAGGGTGCTACTGTCCAAACTAAGTCAAACAAACTCAGGGATCTGAGGGACAACTTGAAGATGGAGAAAAAAATACATCCTAGAGAAGTATAACCTACAGAGAAAGGTTTATCACTTCAAAAGAGATGGAGATAACAATCGGAAAAAACTTCGCCAACTGGACTTAATCCTTGATGATGTTTAGTAGTTTTAAAGTCCGAAGTTTATGAGTATGTTTAGTTATTCAGTACTAGTTTTAAAGTTTGAAGTTTATGAGAGTGTGTTTAGTTTCATTAGTACTAAGTTTTAAACTCTTATTAAGTTTATGAGTATGTTTAATTGATCCGTACCTTCTGTGAAGTTTAAGCTCTTAGTTTTAAAAGGCATTTCTTTATTATAAAAAACAAATTGTTGGCGTTGCATAACAACGCATGACAAAGGTAGTGTATATGTATAGCTGGGGTTGGTCAATTTGGACGCCAGCATCATGTAATATACTGCTGGCGTAGGCTCCAATGCCACCACTATTTTTTAACTCTGGCGCCATATTGGTGGTGTCAGGTGTCTACGCCAGCAAGACTATTATCACCATGCCATAGCTAGGCTTTTCTGCACTAGTGGGCGGTGCTACTATCTTGGCGTAGTATAGCCCTGTGTCGAACGAAGGAAGTCTTTCGATAACATGTTTACCATTTGCGTCCCACTTTGTGATGAGGAGGCACTCCTTGCCATTGTCATCATCGGTGTCGATATGGAAACCATTAGCGCAGATGTCTTTAAAGCTCAAAAGAGTATGAGGCGACTCCGGGTACAACAATGCATCATGAATGATCAAAGTTGTTCTCATAGGAAGTATGATAGTAGCTCGTCTGGAGCCAACTATGTTCGAACCGCAGTCCGTGATTGTCATAATACTTCCCGGAGATTTTTTTAATAGACTCAAAATACTTAGTTTCTCATAAAATGGCATGTGTGCTGATGATATCGGCAAGGCACGTTGAAAGGATCGTGGATATCGCCTAGAGGGGAGGGATGGGCGCTTTAAAATAATTATGGTTTAGGCTTGAACAAATGCGGAATAAAACTAGCGTTTAATTAGTCAAGCACAAAACAGAAAAACAACCAGGCTCACCTATGTGCACCGACAACTTATGCTAAGCAAGATAAACAACTAAGTGATAGCAAGATATATAAAAAGAAACAATATGGCTATCACAAAGTAAAGTGCATAAGTAAAGGGTTCGGGTAAGAGATAACCGAGACACGTGGAGACGGTGATGTATCCCAAAGTTCACACCCTTGCGGATGCTAATCTTCGTTTGGAGCGGTTTGGAGGCACAATGCTCCCTAAGAAGCCGCTAGGGCCACCGTAATCTCCTCACACCCACGCACAATGAAAGATGCCGTGATTTCAGTAAGGGACCCTTGAGGATGGTCACCGAACCCGTACAAACAAGGTTGGGGCAATCTTCACAACTTAATTGGAGGCTCCCAACAACACCACGAAGCTTCACCACAATGGATTGTAGCTCCGAGGTGACCTCAATTGCTCGAGGCAATCTCCACAACCTAATTGGAGACCCCGACGCTTGGCCCAAGATTTACACCATAATGATTGAGCTTAGAGGCACCACCAACCGTCTAGGGCGCCAAAGCACCCAAGAGGAATAAGCTCTAGGGTACCAAGCACCCAAGAGTAATAAGCTTCTTAACTTGTCACTTTCACGTATCACCGTGGATAACTCAAACTGATGCAACTAATGCAATGGCAAGAACACACAAAGTGGTCAAGTCCATCACACTCAAATCCCACCACCACAACAAAAGCTATGGAGGAATATGAGAGGAAGAACAAGGAGCTCGCAAAGATCTAGATTCAAGGGATTTGCCTCACATAAAGGAGAAATTGATTGGTGGAAATGTAGATCTATATCTCCTCTCCCTTTTCCCTACCGCGTTTGGGTGTCCTAATTGAGGTGCCTGAAATGGATTTGGTATTCCCCAATTGCAATTTGGCTGTTTGGCCGGACTGTGAATGGTCACTTGGAAACGAAACCCGAATTCAGTGACGTATTCCCTCCCACCAAAACGCCCTTCCGGCGATACGGAGCCTTGACACTCAGATTTCCTCTGAATTGGGTCTTTCCCGCAAAACATACTGCTTCGCTACCTTATCCCCCACGTCCTCAAGCGAAAAGAAAAGGAAAAGGGATGAATTGAGCGGCGTCCCGCAGAGTCTCGATCGCGATGAGCTCGACGGCGAACACCAGAACCGGATCGGCCCCTCTCGTCCATAGTCCCAGGTCTGAATCTTCCCCTCCCCCTCGTCCTCTTCCCATACTGCCCTCATTCTGTCACCCTCTTACCATCCCGTCATCGTGCATCTAGGCGGCCAGCACGACAGCCTCGATGGCGACCATGAAGGCCACCGTTCATAGTCTGTTGTTCCATCCTACCCCCAACCCGAGCTCGTTCCCTCTCCCTCCTCCTCTTCCCATGCCTGCCGTCGTTCCCTCCTACCCCTATCTTCATCCTCGATCTACCCCGCCACAGCAGGACCAGGCGGCCACATCTAGACCACGACGGCGGTTGCATGGCAGCCACCAGCAGATTTCCACGGCGGAGGCGCGAGTCTCCTCTGGCCATGGCCGCTCCGCCTCGTTCTCTTCCATCTCCCTCTCCTTTCCTGCATCATTCTTCCTTTATTTCCTTTGTTTACTAATTTTTGCTGCAAGGACCTTTCTTTTCTCTGTTTACTAATTTTTTCTGTTTATGTATGTGTAGATTTGTGAACTACCCATGGATCTGCAGGCCGATTGAAGGTATATGGTGTAAATCCCCTATGTTTGCTATGAATTTGTGCGTGTGATGTGTTGCTGCAATGATTGACATCTAGATAACTGAATTGTACATCCCAATGTCGGATCAATTGGAGTTGGTTGAGTGGATAAATGAAGAAAATAAAAGACAGAAGATGAAAAGAATTGTTTTGACTAAATTGTTTGTTGAAACATGTGCTCTTGCATTAGCATTTGTTACTACACAAAGGGATAGGGGACCAAGGGACGTAGGAAGTTTTAATGATGAAGAGGACAAGCATAGGTATAGGAAATATTTACTTAAAAGCATGTATGATGGAGCTGAAGTGACATGCTATGATCAATTGCGTCTAACTAAACAAAACTTTCATGATCTTTGCACCATGTTGCAAGAGAGATGTGGCCTCCATGATAGTGTATATATGACCGTGGAAGAGAAAGTTGCAGTGTTCTTGCTTGTAGTCATAGTATTAAGATGAGGATGTTGCGTGGCACATACAAGCGTTCTTTATGGACAATTAGCACACACTTCTCTGCTGTCCTAACAGCCCTACTCTCTCTATATGGGGAGTTCATTAAGTTACCTTCCTCTACTGCTCAAGCTCCTGATCATTACAAATGGATGTGGTTTGGGAATGCACTTGGAGAACTGGATGGTGTCATATTGACGTGCTTGTTGATGTGGTTAACCAAGGAAGATATCCTCTATTCCTAAATAGCTACCTCCCACTACTAAATTTTCCTGAGTTTTGGTGAAGCCACGTCATCTGCTGGCATCACTTTTTTAGAGAACCCTGCTCATGACGTTGAGGATTCCCCACCTGCATCGCCACTTTATGTTCTCCATGCGAGCGAACTCCCCTCTCCATCGAATCCCACTATGCATCAGAAACAGATTGATTCTCTTAATCCCTCCTCATATAGGTAACCTATACGTAATAAGGCGATTCATTTTCTCTCCCTCTGGGCCTTTTGGTATTTCTTTCCCACCCTATGTGCATCATTCCCGTTCCCAGACAATTTCCTATCATCTAAGAAATCAATGAGGTAATCTTCACAAGGAGGAAGAAGCCATGAGAAGGCCAAGAGATAACTAATCTGAGGTATATTTGACAGGTGCGTACCTTTTTAGCATGTTCAGATCTGGGTGCCAAGGTAATCAGCGGTTGCTAGCTTTTCAGCATGGCGGCGCCCAGATCCTTGCTCTTCATTTTCTTCAATAGAATAGAGAAAGTCTTATTTATTTCCTCTACAAAGTCAATTTCTTCTTTTTGTTCCTTTTGCTTGCCCTCATGTGCTGGATTTCTAATTTGTTGTGACAGGATTTATTAATCCGAAACTATGGAATCGTGAGAATTGGCATATGATAAGGTGAGAGACCCTGCTATTTTTTTTGAAGATTTGTTGTGTTCAGAAATTTCGCCATGAGACTTTGAACTTGCCCTCATGGTTGTAAATACCATTGGAAGAAACCAAGCAATCATGCTCGCTAAATTACTTGGTTCATACTCCCTCCATTTCTATATAAGGTGTATTTGTTTTACCAAAAGTCAAACGAGGTCATGTTTGACCAAGTTTTCAGAAAAATATATCAATATCCATAATACAAAATTTATATCATTTGAACCATCATGCCAAGTAGTTTGATATTTGATTTATTTGGAATTATATATACTGTTAGTTTATTCTATAATCTTGGTCAAATATTTAAATGGTTGAATTGCACGAAAAACAATACACCTTATATTATGGAACGGAGGGAGTATATAATAGTGATGACCTACACAAAAGATAATTGGATTAGAATTGTTCTGATTTGTATTCTTACTGTTATTTCAGAGGATGTGGACAGGGCAATTTTCCCTAGGATTAATAGAACCAAGAGTCCAATACAATACTCATTTTGATGTTATATACTTGATACACTAATTAATTGGTTTACACATCAGGCTGTCATAATATGATTCAGTATGATGTGCACACTTTGCAGTTGACCAAGATAGCCCCCAAAAGAAGATTATGAATAGTCAGATAACTTATTTACTTCTCTAAAGGCATAAAACGGTTTTATTATAGATTTTGATCAATAGTATTTAGTTTGCTTTAGGATCCACCATGTGTATCCTTAAATATTTCTTTGCAGGTCAATTAACTTATTTACTTCGACGAAGGCATGGAACAATTTTACTGTATATTTTGATCAACAGAATTCAGTTTGCTTAAGGACCCATTTTATGTATCCACAAAAATTCCATTCATGAATATAGTTAAGAATACCAACTATATATACACATAGTCCAGTGAACAAGTGCTATGGCAGAGGAACTAAAATTATTAACAATAAAACTAAATTATGGCATATTTAAGGTTCTTACATGAATATAGTTAAGAATAACAAATGCTAGATACAATAAGGCAGTTATCTCACTATGTAGTAGCTGCACCGTATCACCTTGGAGGTGCTTCGATCATCAAGCAGGTCCATACTTGCACCTTTTCATTCATGCCTTGATTTACTTCATGTTGGACATCCTTATGGTAAAAGGAGTTATTTTTTACATGTTCGTATATACATTGTAGACATAGAGAATATCGGGTCACATGATTATATACATGTCTAGGTTAGATGTCAGAAGTTTATTTTGTATCGAATATCGTCATCCAAATTTTTTCTACTCAATAGTTTTGCACTTATTTTATCAACATCATGCGCTACAAAATTCCCGCAGCAACGCACGGGGTATCATCTAGTAGGAACAGAAAGCAAACCATTACCACTAACATGCTAGGTGTTGTTGATTGGAACATGAAGTTTCTATATGTGCTACCTGGCTGGGAGGGTTCAGTTCCAGACTCGAGAGTTTTGTGTGATGCAATGAGGCCAAACCACCAAGATGCTTTTGGTGTGCCTAAGGGTACAAATCTTTGTCTTGGCATCTAGTTTCTTTGACTTGATTGTTAGTTAACTAACTTATTGATATAGGGAAATACTATTTAGTTGATGCTGGTTATACGAATGGAGAAGGATTTCTAGCTCCATTCAGGTCCACCGGGTATCATCAAACCGAGAAGGAGATATATAACTCGTGCCATTCTCGTGCTAGGAATGTAGTGGATCAGACATTTGGCTTGTTCAAGAAAAAATGGGTTATCTTGCATTCTCAAACCTTCTTTGACATAAAGGATCAGGTAACAAAAGTAAATATGTTGTTAAATAAACTAAATTTGTGAGATTACAATTGCTTACTATGAACTAAAATATCAATGCAGATTCGAATTATTAGTGCTTGTTGTGTGTTACACAACTTTGCAAGGGATAGGCAACATGTCATGGATGATTTATTATTTCCTGAAGTGGATAGTGAATTAGCAGATGTGCCAAATGATGATCCAGATGATGACAACTTCATTAGAAGCGTGCAAGTCACTACTGGATGGTCCAACTTTAGGAAACAACTAGTTGATGATATGTTTGCGGAGTACCTGGTAGCACAAGGACAACTAGAGATGGAATAGGATGAGAGTATGATAGGTAGCTGTGGTGGTCTTCTTTTGTATAGCTAGCTGCGGTGGTCTTCTTTTGTATAGCTAGCTGTGGTGGTCTTCTTTTGTATATGCATCACCTTCATGAAATTAATGGATGACATTATGTTTACATCATGGTGTTTCTCAAACCTTGTATATTTTGTGCAATATTTTATTTCCTTGTAGCACCATGTCTGAAGAAGTAACTGGTAGGAAGAGGAATTACTGTATATGGGGTGATGATATGGATGATGCATTGCTTGAAGTTCTTGTTGAGCATCACAACAAGGGTGACCATGCTCAAAACGGATGGAAGTCGCATGTGTACGCACATGCCATAAGGCATGTGAAGGACAAGTGCAATAAGGATATCACAAAGGAGAACATTACTGGAAGGATGAGGACTTTGGATCATCACTATGAGATCGTAAGCAAGATCCTTTCTCAAAGTGGTTTTGGTTGGGATTGGAACAATCATAGACTATCAATAGATAGTGATGATGTTTGGGCTAAATATGTGGAGATAGTGATGATGTTTGGGCTAAATATGTGGAGGTAATCACAGAGTACACATTCTTTATATGGTTTACTACTGGTTTGTGTTTATTGTGTAGGCTAACAAGACTATTGGGGAACGCGACAGAAAACAAAAAAATTGGTACTGCGAGCACGCCCAGGATCACTATGGAGATGCATACAAGGTTTGATCTGATCCATACCGACTCATAGCGTAGCGGAAGTAGAGTTGATGAAGATCGGTGGTGCAGATCCTCACAGCCAGGATTTACAACCTCCCAACCGCAAGGATGTTCTCCCTCGTTGGACAGCCCTTCATGAGGCAGTCGGACATTCCCTCCGACAGCCCTCCGCGAGGACCTTTGAACAGCCCCTCGGGCAAAAGATCAGAACTACAACCTCTCTATACGGTTGAACACTTATGGTGTCAGCTATCCGGCAGGGTTTCACAATCTAGAACTAGTTCCTGCCGGAACCCAGACAACCTTTCGGCTCTACGAAACTATTTCGTGGGGAGGGAGAGAGAAGGCCATATCATGCATGCCATTTGTATGTTGAGAAAGAGTGTGTCCATGGAGAGCACCTCTCCATCTCTATTTATAGGCCAATCCCAAGGGGTAGAGGTCACATGGAAATACCAAAATGCCCTAAGGTGGCTTCTCCAAGAAGCCAATAAGGGAAAATACCAAAAAGCCCTTAGGTGTCTTCTCCAAGAAGCCACCAAAAAGTGCTTTTCACTATTCATGAAACCAATTTTTTGCGACCGATAAATTCGAAAATATTTCTATAGGTCTTAGAATAATTCCAGTACCCACTAAAACAATTCTGGACACATTCAGAAACATTTTCAGATCAGTGATTTTCATCTATGAAAAGCAACCAAAGCGGTTCCGGCAGTCCGGAACATTTCCGGTTTTTGTCTTCGAAAAATCTCAGAAGTTACCAGAACAATTTTGGTACCCTCCTATAACTTCCAGGCTTATTCCGAAACCAATTTAACTCAATGGTATAATCCAAAACAACTTTTCGGTTTTACCGAAACTCTTCTAGTGTTCTCTCTCCGGAACTCTTCCGTTGTCCCCGAAACTTTTCCGGTGATTTTCTCTCAGACTCCGTGTCTAGTATTCAATAGATAGATGACCCTTAAGCATGTGACCCTATAGGTTCGGTGAAGTATATACATGAGGGGAACACTTTCTGATCAATGATCAACATTAGAGCCGTGTATACCCATATTGACCCCTACACCCACACGAATAAATATTCGAGTGAACCTCTAGTTGCCGTGTGCTATTCTTGTTGCTTCGCGATATGTTACAAACAACCGAGATGAGATTTTCTGCATCCCCGTGGATCAACAACTTGTCCATTATGCAAGTTACCTCGTTACCGGTTTTGTTTTCTTTTCTCGTTTTCGTGTTCTGACAGCCGTGTGATCAAATCACACTGTGTTTGACCAGACGATGATGGATACCGCAACACCGAGAGGGCCCGAGAATGTCTCTCCTTCGTCGGAGGAGCAAATCCCAATCTTGAGCTATCTTGTTACTTGTCATACTTTTCCGTGAACCCATAAGCCACCGTTATAGCCACCCAGTAACGGATGACATTTAAGAAACACCAAAGTTCATGAAGGAAGCATGAAGGAACTCGATACTCTCATGGTCTAAGGAATTATGCAAACATTAACTATCTATGTGTTATTAACCATAACTTGTGACGAATGTATCTCATAACATAACATCAATTCGGGTCGATTGAACACAAGTGTTCTACCAACATTGTGCCCTCAAAATTGCCGGCATAGCCATGCCCATGATCAGGAAAACGGGATCATCATGCAATACTTGAACTAGTCTTAGAGGCAAGACTAGGAATACATTTTACCGTTTATTATACCACACGTGCAAATGAGTTTCCCTCTGGGCCTTGTAGATATTGCAGACTCGAGAATCATTGCAGTTATAGCATGGAATATAAACTTAATTAGGAGCATTGGGATAAATAATAACATTTATTATTTACTCTCGGGCATATCTCCTACAAATACATGCAAGGAGTTAAAGTCTTACAAGACCAAAGTAATCAAGAATTGGGACTCCATATGTATCATATATTCAAAAGATCATGCCAATGGTGAGGGTGCGAAGACAGGTGCTGAGATTGCTGTAGAGCCATTAGAAGAACCGATTGAAGTCTCTCCAGAAGTAGTGCCAAAGAGGCATGTGATGCTATTCTTTGCATGCTTGGAGATATGAAGGACTTAGTTGATTCTTTCAAGACAACTGAGCCCATTGCACTACCAAAGGTTACCACTCCTGCTAAAATACTTGATGCACTTAACTTGATACCTGATTTGGCTGAGGAAGACATGCTTCGTTGTTATGGAAATATGGTACTCAATGATCGTCTGTTTCAAGCTCTAAAGGAGCTGCCCATCGCCATGAGGAAGACATGGCTGCTAATGTTGCCTTGAAGCTTGATGCTTTTCTGATATGTGTTATGTCTTGTTGAACATCGAACTATCTATTTTATGTCCTATTGAACTTGGAACTATTTATGTACTACTGCCACACACTATTTATGTCAAGCATTCAGACCTATCTATTTAAAATGATTATGATTTATGTCATGTACGAGACCATATTTTAGAGTATGCATTTTTTGTTATTGTATTAAATTTGTGCTATGTTATCATAAGAAAATACTGTTGTCTTGTATGGACATTTGGGTTTTCCTCATGCATTTTCATTTTTGAGTCATGTAGCTATGCAATTCCAAAGTTTGTCATCCAAACATGATTTGGTATTGAAATCTGAGAGGCATTTCAAGGGCCAATTCACTTGACAACCAAACAACTGAATTCGTATTCGTGCCATTTCAGTTTCCTCCACTGATTTGGAATTCAGACCAATTCAATACAGAGCTCTCCAATGGAGACATCCAAATTCAATACTAGCAAGAATCATTGGAGGGATTGAGAGTTAACAAGCTCTAAGAAAGTCAACAATGGTGCAAAAAACGAGCTCAAAGGATCAGTCCCTTGGGGAAGAAGACCTCCTTTTATAGGAGGGGGAAAATCCAACCGCTGCCCTCTCAGCCCGCACACAAGCGGTACTACCGCTTGGGTTGTAGTGCTCTGCTAAGTGTTATGAGTCCAGAAGGTTAGCCGGTAGTAGCGACCGGTACTACCGCCCTAGGGCAGTACTACAACTGACTACTACCGCGCCAACCATTGGAAATATGCCCTAGAGGCAATAATAAGTTGGTTATTATCATATTTCCCTGTTCATGATGAACATCTATTATCCATGCTACATTTGTATTGATTGGAAACTCAAATACATGTGTGGATACATAGACAACACTGTGTCCCTAGTGAGCATCTACTAGACTAGCTCGTTGATCAAAGATGGTTTAAAGTCCAAATATGCGTGGATACATATAAAAAAAATCATGTTACAGGAGATAACATCTTAAGCACATCTAGTATGTGAAAACTAGCCCAAAAATTGAATTCTCGAGATATTTTAAAGTCCAAATATGCGTTTTTAGCGAAAACAGACATTTCAGGGACTTCCACGCAAAATATTACAGTAGGAATAAAGTATGTGTGAAAACATAAAACTACAGGGGCTAATATGCAATGGCGCACCACCCACACCTCTCTCCTTTTTTTAGAGGAGAGGGCCCAACAGCCGGGGACAAAATGGGCCCAACAGGCAGTAGGCCGACCCATGCACTATGCTGCCTTCTTCCAAGGGGCGTTGCTAGGGTTTCCTCTAGCGTCGTCAGCATGGGGTGGCGGCGGTCCGTGTATGGCCAACCCTCGCAACGGTGGCCGCACGTGGTGTTAACCCGACTCAGCAGGACGAGGTGGTGGCGGGGGTGGACGGTGGTGTGACGGCGAGCGCGACCATGGCGAGCGGCGGTGACTACGTGTAGTAACTCGGGAGAAACAAGATCATGCGTCATCTCATCATCAAATTTCTCATTGTGCAAGATCGATCAATATTGTGCCAGCGACATCTCTTCAGCCGCGATCTCGCAAGAAAAATCCACACCATAGGTAAACTTGATTCGAAAAATAAACTAATCGCAAAAAACAGAATCGTGATAACATGAGGAATCCATTTTTTGCATGAAGAGGGATCGGATCTTATACCTCCACGGGATCGACGAAAGCCTACTTGATGCAGGCTTGACGCAGGCTCGATGAAGAACTGAAGGAGCGAAGCGTGTTGATAACGTGTTCCGCAACTTCACCCCAGTCTGGCCCGAGGTTGCGGAGCGAGAGGGGGCGTCGAAGATGAAGTTGTCAAGGACACAAAATAGATGAACACATGGAAGTAGGGAGGAGACTATCTTTATTAATGATTGATCTCTGTTACAATGATTGCTCCTCATCTATTTACAAAGGGGTACGGGTCAAGGGATAAGTACCCACTTAACACAAAGTGTGAAATGGGAGGGGCTATGCTGCGTGCCTCGCACGCGCCCGCCGCCACCCACGCGGTGGGCCTGGTTTCCCAACAAGCCTTAGAGCAATTCTAGCAGACCCCTTATAACTGGATAAGGGCCAAGAAAAACGCATTTTAAGGGCCGAAAATGGCTGCGGCGAAACAACGCCCGCAAACCCGATTGGCAAAAGAGAATACCCCCTGTTGTTCTCTTTTACCGGCTAGGTTTGCGGGCGTTGTTCCGTGCACAACCAATTTCAGCCCTGAAACCATAAAACCACACAATGCAATTGCAGCGGTTTTGACAAATAAAACACAAATTACGAGAATTCAAACACAGTTTTTGCGACATTTGAATATAGTTTTCGCGTCACAACCCAAAAGACATTGCATCCATCGTCACTTCATCATCATCATCACCATCACAAGATCAAATCTTCAAGGCCGCCATTGCCACTTGCCAAGCCACCACCACTTGCCAAACCACCACCAAACCTTGGTACCGCGTGGCCTCGTGCGACTAACCTCCTCCTATCCAAGATCGCAACCTTCCAATGTCATGCTATTCTTTGGTGACCTCATAAATCTCATTTTGATTCATGAGCATGATCTTGTTCTCCTCTACAAGAATCTTGGCCATGGCTTTGTTCTCCTTGGCCATGCCTCTTCTCTCCTCAATGGCATCCTTGTGGGCTGTCTCCTCCTTGATTAGTTGCCACTTCTCTTGTATCTTACTCTCGGCCAACTCTTTTTTGCCTCCAATGTCTTGATCACCAATTCTTCATTGTACATGACCATGTGATCTACCTTGTCCCGCAAGCTTGATGCCTCCGCTTCCTTCTTGATCTTGTCCTTGGCCTTCTTGTTTCCATCGCGCTTGTCCTTGTTTCTTGGACCATCATCATCTTTATCATCATCATCCATCATGGTGAGTGCACCTCTCTCTCCAGTGGGGATTCTTTCTCAATCACCTTCCACTTATCGCTATCTTTGACAAGTTCCTGACAATGCTCTAGTTGAAATGTCTTTTTACGGGAAGCTTCCATCACTATTGGAATCAGAAGATTTGCCGTCTGCCACCTCTTTGCCGTCTGCTAGCGGACGGCAAAGAGTGGCTTTGCCATCTGCTAGCAGAAAGCAGACGGCAAAGAGGTGGCAGACGGCAAAGGGTGGCTTTGCCATCAGCCACTTCTTTGCCGTCTGCTAGCGGATGGCAAAGGAGGTTTGCCGTTCGCTAGCAGACAGCAAAGAGGGAGGGGGCCCACTGACGACCCAGCCCGCAACTTGACCTAACGCCCCCCTCTTTGCCGTCCGCTAGCGGACGCCAAACCTCCTTTGCCCTCCGCTAGCGGACGACAAAGAGGGCGGGTTAACTAATGGCTAACGCCCCCCGGCCTACCTCTCTCTCTCTCCTCTCTCCTCCCCGTTGCCCCACGACCCTGCCGCCCACGCCCACCGCCCCTGATGCCCCTGTCGCCCCGTCGCCCCTGCCACCGTGCGGCCTCGTCGCCACACGCCCGGGCCCCCCTGCGCCTCGCCGCATCGCCATCGCCGCGCACCACCACCCCGCCGCCCGCGCCCACCGCCCCCACCCCCCCACCGCGTTGGCCCCGCCGCCGTGCGCCCCCACCCCCACCGCCGTGTCTCCACCGCGTTGCCACCACTGGCCCCCGACCGCGCTCACCACCCCACCGCTCGCACCCACCGCCCCACCACCCCACCTCTCTCTCCCTCCCCGGCGCCCTCGACCCCTGACCCCCGACCATCGACCCTCGACCCTCGACCCCCGACCCCCGACCACTGACGCCATCGCCCCGACCACCGACACCACCGACCCTCGACCACCGACGCCATCGACCCCCCACCGACCCCCGACTCCCGACACCATCGGCCCCCGACCGCCAATGCCATAGACCACTGATGCCACTATCTCCCGATGACACTGACCCCCGACCCTCGACACCTATTCTGCCTCCTATTGACCAAAAAGGTGCTCTTCGGCCTTCGTGAGGCTGAGGAGGTCATAGTTTTGTAAATTATGAGCTAGGTCACATATTTTCCTATTTTGTTATAAAAAACATCATATTTTGTGTTGATCAGGTGAATTTCAATGTGCAGTTGTTCGACGACCTCCCCGTGCATTTGACGAGCTCCCCTACTGCGTTCGTTGGTGAGCACAAATGACATCTTCTCCCCCGGCACCCTTAAAAAATTGCTCTGTTCCGGTCTTTGTGCCAATGAAACTTGCTAGCTATAGGTGTCTTCAATCATTAGTATGCGTGACCACTATGCGTCTCCTGTTCGAAAGGGTTACATCTATAAATATGCATTCATTAGCATATTTATAACCGTGATTCTTTTGAATTGTCCAACGTTATCCATGGACACCCCGAGTATGTGTAGATTGGGTTCGTTTTCCCATATGCTCTGCTCCGGATCCGATGCAGAATTTCGTTAGTGCCTCCCTATTGTTCTCCGGGTACACATCCTCTCTGCTTATTGCCGAGACGTGTATCAGGAGAACAATGGGGAGGTGCTGCCAAAATTGTGCGTCGGATCCAGAGCGGAGCATGGGAAAACGAATCCAATCTACACATACTCGGGTGGGATTAGGACCTATCTTTACCTACTGGCGTCTAGGTTGCATCGACATAATGAAACTGACAAACTCTATTAACTGATGAATATGGTTTGCTGAATTGTGTATATATTTTGTGTGTGTCCAGTAGCTAGGCAAGATGAGTGATCGTGGGTGGATGTACACCAGTCACACTAGTCACAAAGACATGACCCGTGAATGGTTAACAAAAACCAAGGAGTTTGTGAGAGTCGCATTTGCAAATGGACAGAAAACAACCTGGTGGCCTTGTGTCAATTGCGACAACTGTAAGAAGAAGTCTGAGTTTGAAATGATCAAATACCTGCAGAAGTGGGGTTTTACGCCTAACTATACGGCCTGGACATTTCATGCTGAGTCTGCCCAACGTGCCAGAGCTGAGGTGGTTCGTCGTTGCATCGACGAGCATGGTACCGGGATCGAAGACATGGTGCAAGACTTTGATGATGCTTGGGATTCGGATGATGAGATGGAGGAATCTGCAAAGGCCTTTTATGAAATGTTGGATTCTTCAAAACGTCCTCTCCAGGAGCACACTAAGCTTTGGCAGCTGGATGCCATCGCGCAAGTAATGGCTCTAAAGGCTCAGTTCAACCTGGGCAGAGAATGCTACGATGCGATGATGATGATATTTGGACGCTTTCTACCCAAAGGCCATGTATTGCCAACAAACCTGTAATAGTCAGACAAAATCCTACGTGCTCTTAAGATGCCCTATGAGAAGATAAATGCCTGTGAGAATGCCTTATTTAGGCTTGAGTATGCGGTCTTGAACTATTGCCCCATTTGCAATGCTTCCAGGTATGTTCTGTTAGACAACGGTATGGGTGAGAAGAGTCAGACCAAAATCCCCATTAATGTTCTTCGGTATCTGCCAATCATACCACGACTTCAACGTCTTTTCATGGTCAAAGAGACGGCTAGACAGATGACGTGGCATAAATTGGGCAAAAGAACAGAACTAGATCCAGATGGGAATCCGATGTTGGGACACACTTCAGATGCTTTTGCGTGGAAGCACTTCAATGCATTACATAAGGATAAAGCGGCAGATCCAAGGCATTCTCGAGTTGCCATTAGCATGGATGGGTTCAATGTGTATGGTATGACGACAACACAATATAGTTGTTGGCCTGTATTTGTCATTCCACTCAATCCCCCTCGAAGAGATTATGAAAAGAAAGAACATTTTCCTGACATTGATAATTCCAGGGCCCAAATATCCGGGGAAGAATATGAATGTGTACATGCAACCGCTTAAGGATGAATTGCAAGAAGCCTGGGATAATGGGATCAAGACATATGATGCCGCTACAAAAAAGAACTTCAAAATGCATGTGTGGTACATGTACTCGATGCATGACTTGCCGGTGTATGTGCTATTCGTTGGCTGGTGTGTGCATGGAAGGTTTCCGTGCCCCACATGCAAGGCAGCTCTTCAGTTCCATTGGCTGGAGGCGGGTCGCAAGTTTTCTTGCTTCAACATGCATAGACAGTTCCTGGATCCTGACCATAAGTTCAGAAAAGACAAGAATAATTTCATCAAAGGTAGAGTTGTCAAAAACACTGCACCACCTGCGTCGACAGGCCAACAAATCCTGGATCAGATAAACGCTCTCGAGCCGGATCCAGATCTTCCAGGGTATTTCAAAGGGTATAATACGGAACATGCCTGGACTGACAAGATATGTTTGTGGGATCTGCCTTACTTTAAAGACCTCCTTTGCCCACACAACATCGACGTGATGCACACTGAAAAGAATATCGCAGAGGCCCTTTTTCGTACATTGTTTGGCATAGAGGGGAAGTCAAAGGATAATACTAAGGCTAGAGTCGACCAGGAGGCTCTATGTGATAGATCGTTACAAAACATTCGACAACCGAAAGGAAAGAAGAACTGGAGGAAGCCAAAGGCATGGTTCAATCTTGGAAAGCCAGCTATGAGGGAAATGATCTTGTGGGTGAAAATGCAGTTGATGTTCCCCGATGGGTATGCAGCGAATCTAAAGAGGGGAGCGAGTCTTGACAAATTGAAAATATTTGGTCTCAAGAGTCATGATTTGCACATATGGCTTGAGCGGGTAATGCCGGTGATGTTGCGTGGCTTTATCCCTGAGGATGAATGGCTAGTACCGGCAGAGCTGAGCTATTTCTTCCGTGCTCTTTGTGCGAAAGAACTATCTCCTGACCTGCTGGACGAACTGGAAGAGTTGGCACCAGAGTTGATCTGCAAGTTAGAAAAGATCTTTACACCGAGCTTCTTTAATACAATTCAACATTTTATTTTGCATCTCCCGACCGAGGCAAGATTGGGGGGGGGCCCGTGCAAAATCGTTGGTGCTTCGCAACTGAGAGGATGTAGAAGACGCTTCGAGCAAAATGTAAAAATAAACATAGAGTTGAAGCATTGATGGCCAAGGCATTCATTACTGAGGAGGCGGCAAACTTCATGACAGCACACTACAAAGCCAAGAATCGTCATTTGCATAATCCGAAGCCTCGGTACGATGATGGCGACCGTGAAAAAGGTCGATCCAACCTCAGCCTATTCAAAGGGAAGCTCGCACCAGCCGGTGCTTCGAAATCAATAGGGTTGGATTTCGAAGAATGGTGGACCATTTCGTTGTATATCTTCAACAACCTAACAGAAGTGCGGCCGTACGTCGAGTAAGTTCTCGGTACATTGTTTCGCAACTTCTAATTCCTTTGAAATGCTCTTATTCCCGGATATGTGATACAGTCAATACGTCGCCAAATTCTTGGATGGAGCGGTGATCCAAAAGGATTTCATCGAAGAGTATGAGATTTTGGCAAAGCATGGAGGCGGCCGTCCCGTTTTCATCTCTTGGTTCAAGCAAACGGTAATTTCCATTAATTAGACGATTTCATTTCTTCGCCTAGTTTGTGGCTAATGCAACAATCCTTTCGTATTAAACTTGTAGGCTAATGCAGAGTCTATGGACTCCGAATTGAGACAAGTCGCTAATGGTTTTGACTTTAAGGTCCATTCATTTGACAAATACGACATCAACGGGTATCGTTTTCATACTTTTGGCAGAGAGCTATCTATGGCCGACTGAAAGTCTACAAATTGTTGTGTCTCTGCTGTCGGCGAAGGAGGGGTCGAGTATTATGGAAGAGTTGAAGCAATTTATGAACTTACATTCTGTGGTGAAAAGCCACCAAACGTCGTAGTCTTCAAATGTTATTGGTTCCAGCCGAAGGAGACTAGAAGGACTCATGAACATATAGGGCTAGTCGAAATCAAACAAAGCACCCATTTATATGTTCTCGATGTCTATATTACGACTCAACAGGCGACCCAAGTTTTGTATCTAGCGTGGGCCTTCCAAACGGATCCAAATTTGAAAGGTTGGGATGTCGTTTATGATGTGCCACCACATTTTAGACCACCTCCCCTCAATGAAGATGATTATGAACCTCACATTAACCCAAGCACATATGAAGGAGAATTATTCCAAGAAACACGTGTTTCCAAAAAATGTTTCAAGAACCGCTCTACTTCGCCCCAGAACATTGAGGTCGACAGCCAGAACATTGAGGTCGACAACGATAGTGAACCAGACTTCACCCCTAAGCAGGAACAAGAAGAGACGGAAGAAGAAGAGGTTACTGCTGCGGATGACCTGACAATGCTTGACCGATTACATAGAGGCCTTCCACATGTTGATGCATTTATTGATGATGTTGATGAGCACGTCATTACTAATAGTGATGATGATTATGCATTTATTGATCCTCGGAGCATATATAGACGATGAAGATTAATATTAGTAATGTGAGGTATTCAATTATTGATGGTAAGTTTTCCCAAGTGTTTTCATTAACAAATGCATACTTAGCTTAATAAATGACCCACTTAGCTCCAAAATGACCTATACATAGCTTATTTTCCTCAAAAATGACTTGATATGCTTAGTTAGCTAGAAAATAGCATATTCTACCTATGATAGCTATAAAATGACCTATACTTAGCATTTTTCCTCCAAAATGACTTGATATGCTTAGTTAGCTAGAAAGTGACATTACTACCTAGTATAGCTCAATAATGATCTATAGCTAGCTTAGCTAGTTCATTTATGACATAATTAGCTCACTTAGGTACAAAATGGCATAACTACCTAGAATAGCTCAATAATGATATATAATTAGCTTAGCTAGTTCATTTATGACATAATTAGCTCACTTAGGTAAAAAATGGCATAGTAACCTTGGTTTAGCTCCAAAATGACCTATACTAGCTTATTTTCCTCAAAAATGACATAATAACCTTACTTACCTCCAAAATGATATATTCTACCTAGGATACCTATAAAATGACCTATACTTAGCATTTTTCCTCCAAAATGACTTGATATGCTTAGTTAGCTAGAAAATGGCATTACTACCTTGGAGAAGAGGAGAGGAGAGGAGAAAAAGAAAGAGAAGATAAATTCTTCTTCTTCTTCTTTTTCTTCTTCTTCTTCTTCTTTTTCTTCTAGCTAGTCTTCTTCTTCTAACTTTCATCTTTCCTACTTTGCAGATTTGCTATAGATGAGGAAGCTTGCATTGATGGAGTGTACTCTTCTACTTCTGCTTCCTTTTTGTTTATGGAAACTTGTTGGAAACTTGTTTTGGATATGTATGTTGGATATGTTGTTCGAAACTTGTATATGTTGGATATGTTGTTGGAACTTATTGTTGGTATGCTTGTTGGAACTTATTGTTGGTATGCTTGTTGGAAACTTGTATTGTTGATATGTTGGATATATATGTGATATTCTATTAAATTGAATGATTTTACGAAAAAACAGAAAAAACAGGGGCTATATAGCCACTTTGCCGTCTGCTGGCGGACGACAAAGAGCTTTGCCGTCAGCCAGCAGACGGCAAAGATGCCATGTGATAGCTGCCTATGCAATCTGGGGCTGGCCTAGGTGGGTTCTTTGCCGTCCGCTGGCAGACGGCAAAGAACTAACGTCTTTGCCATCTGCCGGCGGACGGCAAAGCATGCCGTTAATCCTTAACGGAGCTAAGTTGCCACGTGTGCCATCCAGGCCCTTTGCCGTCCATTGGCAGATGGCAAAGATGCAAAGGTCTTTGCCGTTTGCCAGCAGACGGCAAAGCCCCCTTTACCGTGGCTTATTCAGCCGGACGGTTGGCCGTTTGCTGGCGGACGGCAAAGACCTTTGCCATCCGGGATGCATGCCTTTGCCGTCCGAGATGGCTGACGGCAAAGTGCCTGATTCCTGTAGTGCATGTCCTTGTACCTCTCATGTGTGATTTTTTCCTACAAAATGGAAGTAATGTCAAATTATGCAACCACTCGGACGGATGCAAAGGATTTGCAAAAATTGGGACTTGAAAACAAACTCACATAGTCGGCCTCAATGACACCACTTGGAGGTGCATTGTGGACTTGCGTCAAGCAAGCAACCCAATGGCTACAAATAGGCTTGATCACGTCCCAACGACCTTGAAGAGACCGGAATGTATGTGGGTCCTATTGGGATACTTTGCCATCATGCGGAAGTATTGATCCTCGATCCTTTTCCAACACCTCTTCGCAGTTTGGTCTGTGCCAGTGCACACATCAAGAGAAACCTTTTCTGAGGCCTTGATGAAGACTTTATCTTCCAATGGCATGTAGTTCTTTGATCATGTGCACGCTTTTGCTTGCGCTGCGTCGAGCACCCCCTATTCAACCTCCTACACATCATCATCTTCCTCACCATGACCGTGCATGCCACCATCCATCTCATTGTAATTGTAATCACCAATCGGGGCTTCATCGATGTCCACGGTGTTGTCGTCCAATATTTGCACGAATTCAGAAGTTGCATCATGTAAACTGGCACTGCAATTTCCCTCAACAAGTCACAAATGCACACAATGGACAAAAGTAAAAGAAGTGCAAGCAATCAAAACATCATACGTCGGGGCCACTCCGTCGAACACCTCGGGGGCGGAGGCAGGAGCACCATCGGCGGGCATCCTCGAGGCAGTCGAAGCTATCGGGGGAGGTGTTGGCGATGTCGCTCTTGTGGTGGCCGGCTTGTGTTTTGATACGTCTCCAACGTATCTATATTTTTTTATTGTTCCATGCTAATATATTATCATTCTAGGATACTTTTTGGGTATTTATTTATATATTTATAATATTTTTGAGAACTAACCTATTGGCTGGGTGCCTAGTGCGAGTTCTTGTTTTCTGCGTGTTTTTGCCTTTTCGGAGTTACAGTACCAAACGAAGTCCAATTGCCACGAAACTTTTTGACGATTTTATTTGGACCAATACAAGATCTAGAAGTTTTAGAGGAAGGCCAAAAGATGCACCAAGGCCCCACCACATATCCCATTGTGCCACCAGGGGGGGCGCGGCCAGATATGTGGTGGCCTCCTAGCGCGTCTCCCGATGTCGTTCTCTTGCCTATAAAATCACATCTACCCTAAAAACACCAGAAGCGCTCTAGAAACAATTTTTCCACCGCCGCAAGTCTCTGTTCTGACGGGAGGCCATCTACACCTCCGTTCCGGCACCCTGCCTGGGGGATATCGATCATGGAGGGCCTCTTCATCAACCTTGCTGCCCTCACCATTATGTGTGAGTAGTTCACCACAGACCTATGGATTCATAGGTAGTACATAGATGACAATCTCTCTCTCTCTCTCTCTCGATCTTCAATACAATGTTTATCACATCTTTGCCTTGATCTATCCGATGTAATCCCTTTGTATGGTGTGTTTGTTGGGATCCGATGAATTGTGAGTTTATCTTCAGATTATTCATGAAAAGTATTTGAGTCAAATCTGATTATTATGATTCATATTTGCATGATCACCATAGCTTCGTAATGCTCTTCGATCTATTGAGATAGTTTCGCCAACGAGATTGATATTTCTTCGGTGGGAGTAGTGTGTTGTAGTTGGTTCAACCTAACGAATTTCTATATCCTGGTGAAGAAGGGGACAAGTTGCGTCTTTGTGTTGTTGCTACTAAGGGTAAAACGATGGGGTTTATTCATATTGATTGAGTTTACTTTGTCTACATCATGTCATCATTCTCGAAGCATTACTCCGTTTTTCATGAACTTAATACGTAGAGAGGAAAGCATAGAAGCGCTCTTGAAGTGGAGTAATAGTAATAGGTGCAGCAAGGAGTCGACCTATTTTCTTATGGACATGATTTCTATATACACATGATCATTGTTGTGAAAATTGCATAACTATTCGCTTTTCTATCAATTGTTCAACAGTAATATGTTTACCCCCCGTATGCTTTGCTTATGGGAGATGCCACTAGAGAACTCTACGCCCCCCCGGGTCTATTCACTTACATATTCACAAATGCTATCATTACCTTGCTGTTATTTATTACCTTTTATTTTATTTCGCACTTTATTATTATCTACAATTATCTACACAACTCACTTGCTTGTAAATAACGAGATCAAGGGGATTGACAACCCTCTTGCCGGTGTTGGGTGCAAGTTGTTTGTTCTTTTGTGTGCAGCCGCTGAAGACAGTTGAGGATTGGTATTCCTATTGGTTCGATAAACCTTGGTTTCATAACTAAGGGAAATACTTACCCACTTTGTGCTGCGATTACTCATTCCTCTTCACGAAAAACCCAGCGTAGATCACAAGTATCCCGTTTCACAGCGGGAACCTTTTTCTTCGTCAGCGCACGACAGACCGGATTCGCCATGGCAGGGGCGACGTCAGCAGCGGGCGCACGTGGTTTCTTTGCAGGGCCGGCGGGAGTGCCTACCCGAACGACGATGTTGCCCTACCGCTTGCGGGGTGGCACGGTGGATCCTTCGACGATGACGGGTATGACATCACCTGCGACGAGATCTACTGATGGGAATGGCTCGTGGATGACATCTGACGAGGTCACCTACCCTAGGTAGGGTCACATTCCTCTATTCTAGGGCACCTCTGGGGTCCTACAAGTTCATGAGAGTCCTTATTCTACCTCAACACTCGAATGAACATGCTAGCTGCACTCGGCTCCTTGGAAGTCACTCGGATGTTACCGACCACTCGGTCCCTCCTCTAGCACTCAGACAGACAGGAGCAGGACTGTTGGAGGAGCAGCAACATTCGAGGGACTTAATACGCCTTAAGTGTTGTAAAGATCACATTACCTGTAATGACTGTAGTTAACTTAGCAGTTTCTAGTAACCCCCACAGTTATTAGCATTAATGACCCTACTTATGGCGCTCGGCTGGTGGAAGCGCACTCTATATAAGCCGTCCCCCGACACCAAGCAAAGGTTACAAACTCTCTACAATTAGATACCCATACAAGGAAAGACGTAGGACTGTTAGCACTTCCGAGTGGAGTCCGAACTCGTAAGACACTTATTCCGTAGCTAGGCTTTCCCCTACTCATTCGTACCCACTGTACTATTGTGAGGATTACTCCCACGATAGTTGGCACCCACCTTGAGGCGGAGGGTCTAGCGAATTTTGGTGTAAGTGGATTCAAACCTTTTTTCATTCACCATGTTGGCACTCGGCGTTTAGATCCTCTTCGACACCTTGCATTTCATCGCCGAAGGCTCCGCTTGGTTGCACGAGGCACCGCTCGATCTCGACTCATTCCCCGCACGGCAAGCGGCGCAATTCAGTGCTACAGCACACGTCATCCTTCTCCGGCAGTCTTCGGAGCCTTACATCTCCCCGTCCATTCTCAGCTCCAAAGGTCACCGCAAGCACTCTAGGCGCTCTCGGTGTCAATGGTGGGTCGAGCACGCCATGGATCGCCAATCGTCGGTCACCTAGGTGGCCTTACTCGACTCCGATGAACCCACCATTGACTTGTTCCCTTCCTTAGAGGACAAGCTATCCAATGAGTCAGAGTTCAAGAGCAGCGGTGATGCCGCCGAAGTCTTGATGGCTAACACCACCAGCAACGGGCCTCCCGGGTACTCGGGCGGTGGTCCTCATGATCACGACGGTGATCGCCACGACGGCGACATGAGCGGCTATGTACCCTGATCTCTCACTCGGGAGCAGTGGAAAGAATGGAGGAGGAGGGACGACGAAGTCCTCTTTACTCCCATCACGAGGACCATCCCGGAAGAGTTGGCCTTGGAGGCCACATGCCAGGCCACTTTTGCCGAGTGCGAACGGCTTGAGCATCTCTAGAAGTCGCTCGATGAACGCGCACCTTGGGATAGACCAAGTTCCAGTAACCTGAGGTGTCCGCTGTTCTAGAGCAATCGACCGCCTAGAGTTCCGGTGATGCGCACACCGATAGAAAACCTAGATGCAGCCACTCGGATCGTTTAATCTATTTAGCCATTTGGGTCGACTGCTGGTGAAGGCATTTGGCAGATCCAAGCTCTACTGAAGACTGCACTGAAGCATAATTCGGAGGTTTCACAGCCGTCACTATGGATCCAAGGCAGGTCTGTGCAAGCAGGCACAGTACAGTCGGCTCACAGTGTGTAACGCCCAAGATGCACGCCTATCCATATTTGGGCACGGGGGCCTCGACAGGGATAGAGGCGCATCTAGTCGTTTCACAAGTATAGTATCATCGCATACATGTATGAAAAGAGGAGTATATGAGTTGGCTTACACTCGCCACATGCTAAATTACAAATCCACACAGTTTATTCAAACATCATTCCAAAAGACAGGGTCCGTCTACGGACGAAAACAGACGATAAAAGAAGAAAATGAAACTGTCTTGCTGGCCCCGAAGATCACGGCCAAGGCCTCTCTACTCGTCTAGATATGTGACGTACATCCTGCCACATTCCTCGTCATACTCCCACTGGAGCTGCGCCACATCATGTGGCACGGTCTCATCTGCACCTGCACCTGTATTTGTTGTAGTAATCTGTGAGCCACGAGGACTCAACAATCTCGCAACCGGGCACTGAGACTATTCAAGCTTATTGGGTTGGATGGCGGTGGTGTTGAGTTTGCAGTAGCACTAAGAATTGTATGGTGGCTATCTTATGAGAACATGAATGTAAATATTTGGACTACGATAGACGTTCGAGAACTAGCATGATCGCTAAGTGATCGTGAACACCTACTTACATCAAACATAACCCCACCGTGTTCTCTCTCGGTTCATGTTCATGAGCAGAGACAATCACGGTTACTCACACAGTTGGTGTATTTTATTGGAGTTTACTTCAAGTTAACTATAACCGTGTGTTAAACAAAATGTCCAAGTTGCCACATAACCGCAGGCACGGCTTTCCGAAAGATTTAACTCTACAGGGGTGCTCCAACTAATCCATCATAAATTAACCACACTTCGCGGGAATAACCTCAACCACGGATCTCGTGATCATCCTAGGCAATTCCAATGGGAAACCGACACCTCGAGATAGCCCGAAGATGATCAGAGTCCTTGACGCAAGCCACTTGAGAAAGGTAAAACAAGTCCAGCAAGACCTCCCGACGTGTCGACGAACCCGATAAGAGCCGTGTATCTCGTTCTCAGGACATGACTGGATGAACACTACATATGGTGGCCGGATAGAAATCACTCGAGTTGCCCCGAGGTGGCCCTACAAGTGGCTCTGGGTTGGACCAACACTCATGAGGAGCACTGGCCCGGTTTGTTGATTAATTATCCACGGGGTTGCAAGGCCCTATGCAATTTTATTAAGTTGTTTTAGAAAATAGTACCAATGTTGGGTCTTGCCAGAGAAGTTTTAATCTCAACTGAATAATCAAGGGGGTCCTCATAACAACCCCGAGCATGTTAGGAGCGCAAAATATGGAAACATAATACCGGTAACAAGTAACTATGACGGTAAAAGTGGAACAAAACACCGAGAAAAAGGCCAAACCTTCCACCATACCAAGATATATATGTGCATTAAATTAAATAGCAGTAAATATTGTGGTATCTCCAGATATCCATGTTAGCACATGGAAAAAACCTGCACCTGCAGCTAAGAACGCTATAAGATGGGCTGAGCAGCGGTAACTTAGCCAAACAAGGTTTGCTAGGATGTGGAGGGGTTAGAGGCTATCATGGCAATGTAGGAGGCTTGACATTCAAGTGGTAGGTAACACATAAGTAACTATAAGAGCGAGACATCTAGGAAAGCAAAAATAGTGTCAGGATCTAGGTACGATCATCTTGCCTATTGGTTCTTCAGAGGGACAAAGAGCAGGGTCATCATAGTGGTACTCTCCTGGATCCTCGTACTCAGGTTCAACACTTGCGTCTACCCAAGAGAAACAACAACAATAAACAACCAACAAAGGTGCAATGCACAAACAAGATGATGCATGATTCATTTGAAGTATTTAGCATGGCAATCTAAGCTAGTCATGTTTCTCATGCAATAGTTAAGTTATTTACAATTCTGGACATAACCTCATGTTAAGTTGTTTGAACATGCATGATCATGGAAATTATGGATGCTTCATGCAAAATTGATGCAAATGCATATGTAGAACATAGGAAACGGAGTAACGGATCTCACGCTACGCTCACGGTAAGGTACGAAGAAAAAAAATACAAGATAAGGAAGGCCATGGGCTATTCCTTGGTACTCCAAGGTAGCCACTGGCTAGGTAATGAAAAACCAACCACAATAGAGCCGAAGACTAAGAAAAACAATGAAGCATATCTCCCACAAGTCACAAAACACCAACACTCACAATCTGTCCCAAAACAGCAACATATCAACTTCCACAACAATTATCTAGAGCTACAAGATGCTTCCAACCTCCAACAAAGCATGAACGGAAACTACATAACATTCTTATCAAATCATCCAACTACACAAACTAGAAAGGAAGCATGGATCACTAAGCATGAAGCTCACAAGATGGCATGATGAAACAGATTCCAGGGACTTAGTGAAAATCACAGTTTTTCTGGAATCTGAGTTAAGCTGATAGCAAGTTGACAGCAGAAAATAATGGTGCTAGAGACCACCTCATGGCATGAAAATTAACAGGATGGTAGAGGACAACATCTGCTTCAAAACACTAGCACTAAGCTTGAGCTAAAACACAACATATCACTTGGTAGCATCCACTTAACATGGCATGAAAATATTAACAGATTCTCAGACTTAGAAATGTTTAGCATGTTGAAATCAGTAACATTTTAATAGCCACTTTGGAGCAAGGTCCCCACTTATATGCAAGTCTAACATGTCAAAAGAAAATACCATGGCATTCTACTCATGAAATACTACCACTTCCATGTTGACACAAAGATCATAGCAAGCATGGATTAATTCTAACTAAAATGATAAAATGGCATATCGTGACAAAATGAAATTTTGTCAAACTTGATCAAATGACCAAACTAATTGCACCAATGGATTCATTGGGAAATTCTACCCCAATTCCATATATCACACTCATATCTTTGCTCTTGCAAAACTCCCAAAACCATGCTCGAAAATAACATGCCACACTCATAAGTTAAAACTTACTATATATGCTCATATCCAAAAAAGCTCATGTCCAGATTTAGTAAATTACTAGAAATGGAATAATCTATTTAGAACACAAAAAAACAATAGAACACAATAACAAAGAAATATAGGAGGGGACCCACCTGGCATAGACACCAGGGCCCCTCTAGTGGATGATAAGTGGGCCACGGGCCCACTGTCATACACACACTACTACTACACACACACACACACTCACACAAGCACACCTAGATCCTGGTGTCCACAGGGGATCCACTCCTGCTCACACACACACAAGCACACACCACACACTCACATAGTCACACCAGATCCGGCCCAACACACACAACAAAATGCACCAAAGTGAAAAAGGGGGCAAATTTGCCCGCGAGGTTTTGAATCCCAGACCTTGCGGTCCCATCCCGGTTCGGTTGCCACTGTGCTAGCTATGCGGGACTCGTCAGAAGGGGGTTTCTACCTACCTTATACAAAGAAGCGCGGGCTGCCACTTCCACGGACACAAGGAAGAATCGGCGACTACGCGACCATCTCCGGTAGTCTCTGGCAAGGGAGAACCCTGGCGGGTGATGCGGGATCGCTAGGGGACTCATCCCCATGGCAAGGGAGCGGCGGCACGCAGTGGAAGGCGAGCGATTGAACCTCTCTGAATCCAGATTCAGAGGACGAGCGGAGCACGGGAGCACGATGGGAGCACGGCTCGGGCGAGAACTATGGGCGATGAACGACGAAGATAAGGCATGGAGGTGGAGAGGTAAGTACCTCCAATACCTTGAGCACAACGATGAGGTCGGGGACGCGGCTAAACGACGGCGACGAGGCAAGGACTTCGGCGCGGCACGGATCGTAGGACACCCCGAGCGCAAACAAGACGTTGAAGAAGACAACGATGAGGACGCGCTCTTATTCTCCTAGCCTCGGGAACAGACTCAGGGCAACGTCAGGATCTCCAGGGCATCCTTGAAGGAGCGGAAAAGGCCATCGGAGATGAGCATGTCGACGATGAAGATGCGCTGCTCTCTGATCCTCCCGAACTTACTCTGCTTCTCCCTCTTCTCTCACGCTACTACCAGGAGAATCTAGGAAGGGGGAAGAGGTGGCGGCGGCGAGGAGGGAAAGGGGAAACCCTAGGAAGGGGCGAACGTCGAGGGGATTAAAAGGGGGAAAGCTGACGGGATGTCCTCGGCGTCCGTGAAGGACTTCATGGCGCCGGGAGCTCACACCTCTCTCTGAACCGACGGAGGGAGACGACGGGGTAGGTGGCCGCTAGTCGCTGGGCCAGGAGTGGTTCGAGGCCCAGGTGGGCTGCGGTGATGGGCCTCCCTCAGCTCCCTCTCTCCCACACACAAACCTCCTGTTTTATTTAAAAAACAAAACAAACCAACAAAGCCCCACAGAGAAAAAGAAATATTATATTTTACAAATCAAATATATTTAGACGTAAATTAACTGCACCTATTTAATAAAAAATGCACTAGTCAATTTAACCTAAGTAAATTAATTATTTTTATTAATGTTACCTGCTGTTTTATTTAAAAACAAAAATCAACAACAACAACAACAAGTGAAAGAGCTCACGTACTCCACTCAGCACAAATAACTTGAGCAAGAGAACATTTTTAAAAGATTTCTAGGACAAGTTAAAAATGATGTCAAGAAATAATTGAGAGCCAAAGGGGTTTTCTAAGATGTTGAAATGGAAGAGGGGTTTAACCCCACAAGCACACACCCTACTCGCATGGTAGCTCCAACACACCTACCACACTAACCACAATACATCACAAGGCAATAGGGCAAGATATATTATGCAATACATGATGATCATGATGCATGATGCATGAGATGGAAATGGCAATGGAGAAAAATAGTAATTCATTCAAGCACATGACAAAAATAGAGGTTCACAAGACTTACATGACCATAAATGGCAAGGGTAGCACTTGGGCTGTTACAACTCTCCCACACTACAAGAGGATCTCGACCCGAGATCTAAGAACGAAAGAACTCTGGATATTCGAAACAGAGAAGATCCTCACATTCCCAAGTAGCTTCTTTGTCGGAATGATGAGACCACTTCACCTTGAGAAACTTGATTGATTTGTCGCAAGTCTTACGCTTAGTTTTTTCGAGAATAGCAACTGGATGCTCACAATAAGATATGTCTTGTTTGAGATCAATGTCTTGGAGGTTAATGGTACTCTCGGGAGTCTTGAAGCACCCCCGGAGCTGAGAGACATGGAAGACATCGTGCACTTTTGTGAAATTTGGAGGAAGCTCTAGTTGATAGGCTAGTTCACCTCTCTTGCCAACAACTCTGAAAGGACCCAAAAAGTGAGGAGCTAGCTTCCCTTTAATTCCAAACCGCTGAGTACCCTTCATGGGAGAGACTCTGAGATAGACTAAATCATCAACTTTAAAGGAGACATCTTGATGTTTGTTATCGTAATAACTCTTCTGTCGGGATTGAGCTGCTTTGAGGTTCTCAGGAATGACATGGCACATCTCTTCTGCTTCGGTGATCATGTCATTGCCCAAAATTTTACGCTCACCGGTTTCATACCAATTGAGCAGGGTACGACACTTCCTGCCGTAGAGAATCTCGAAAGGGGCCTTTCCTAAGCTAGCCTGAAAGTTGTTGTTATATGAAAATTCAGCGTATGGAAGGCAGTCTTCCCATTTCATGCCGAACAATATCACACAGGATCTGAGCATGCCTTCAAGGACTTGATTAACTCTCTTGACTTGACCACTTGTCTACGGATGGAATGCAGTGCTGAAACAGATCTTGGTACCCATAGCAGTCAGGAAGGACTCCCAAAACTTGGAAGTGAAGAGGCTGTCAGATGAGATGAGCTGAGGAATACCATGCAAAGAAACTATCCTTGACGTATACAACTCTGCTAGCCGAGCTGCCGGGATAGACTCTTTGACCGGAAGGAAATGAGCAACTTTGGTCAGCTTGTCGATAACCACAAAGATGGCATCGTTGCCCCTCTTGGACTTAGGAAAACCAGTGATGAAATCCATCTCCACATGATCGAATTTCCACTCTGGAATAGGTAAAGGCTAAAGGAGACCTGCTGGACATTGATGTTCCGCCTTCACTCTGCGACAAACATCACACTCGTTCACGAACTGAGCAATTTCACGTTTCATGCGAGTTCATCAGAAGGTTTGCTTGAGGTCCTGATACATCTTGGAACTGCCTGGCTGAATGGATAGAAGAGAATTGTGTGCTTCGTCCATGATAACCTTCCTGATATCACCTTTTGGAACCACCAGACGGTCCTCAAAGAACAAGGTATCTTTGTCATCAACACGAAAGCACTTATACTTCGGAATGCCCTTGGCCACACCTTTCTTCACTTTCGTCACCATTGCATCAAGAAGTTGAGCTTGGTGAACCTGATCTTCTAGAGTCGGAGGGACTTGAAGATTGGCAAGAAATCCTTGCAGAATCATTTGAAGATTGAGCTTGGGGAAGGCTTCACAAAGCTTGGGTTGAAGAGGCTTCAGGATAAGACTGTTGCAGTACGCCTTTTGGCTGAGCACGTCTGCAATGACATTTGCCTTTCCAGGAGTATACTCAATGCTTGGATTGAAGTCCTCAAGCATTTCCACCCAACAAGACTGGCGAAGATTGAGATTGGGTTGAGTGAAAATGTACTTCAAGCTCTTGTGATTGGTGTACACCTCAACTGGTCTACCCAACAACAAATGCCTCCAAGTCATCAGAGCATGCACAACTGCCGCCAACTCAAGATCATGAGTGGGGTAGTTCTTCTCGGCAGGCTTCAACTGATGCGAGGTATAAGCAACTATCTTCTTATCTTGCATGAGGACACCACCAAGACCTTGGAGGGAAGCATCACAGAAAACTTGGAAGGGCTTTGATAGCTCGGGAGGGACAAGAACTGGAGCTGAAGTCAGTTTCTGCTTGAGCATATTGAACGTCACATCACACTTAGGAGACCAAACATACTTGACATTCTTCTGGAGGAGAGTAGACAAAGGCTTAGTAATTTGAGAGAAGTTCTCCATGAATCTTTTGCAGTAACTTGCAAGCCCGAGGAAGCTATGAAGCTACTTGACATTCTGAGGAGGCTCCCACTTCAAGATTGCCTCAACTTTCTTAGGGTGCACTTTAATGCCCTCGGCAGAGATCACATGCCCAAGGTACACCACTTCATTGAGCCAAAACTCACACATAGAAAACTTAGCATAGAATCGATGCTCTCTTTGCTTGTCAAGCAGAAGCCGGAGATGCTCTGCATGCTCTTCTTCAGTCTCCGAGAACACGAGGATATCATCCAGATAGACCATGATGAACTCATTCTTGAAAGGAGAGAATATAAAGTTCATCATTCTTGAGAAGGTTGGAGGAGCATTGGCGAGACCAAACGACATGATGGTGTACTCATAAGAGCCAAAACTCGTCCCGAAAGCAGTCTTTGGAATATCTTCTTCGCGAATGCGAATCTGATGATAGCCCATGCGAAGATCAAGCTTCGAGAAAACCTTGGCACCTTTTAGTTGTTCAAACAACTCATTGATGTTGGGAAGTGGGTACTTGTTTCTGATTGTCTTTTTATTCAATGGACGGTAATCGACACAAAGTCGGTTCGTGCCATCCTTCTTCTTGACAAAGAAAACACCACAACCCCATGGAGAAGAACTTGGTCTGATCAGACCCAGACGATCTTGTTCATCTAGCTGCTTCTTCATCTCTTTCAGCTCTTCGGGGCCAAGTTTATAAGGACGCTTGCAAAGCGGTTCAGTTCCAGGTTTGAGATCAATCACAAACTCAACTGGCCAGTGCAGAGGCATTCCTGGCAATTCTTCGGGAAAGACATCTTCATACTCACAAATCACCGGAATCTGAGAAATAGCTGAGATTTCCCCCTTCTCATTAAGAGCAAAGAGACGGATCGTGTCATCACGAGCTGCAAAAATGATCACATCTTCTAAAGGATGAGTCAATTTGACTTCCTTGGCTTGACAATCAACATACACCTTGTTCATAGCCAGAAAATCCATGCCAAGAATGAGATCAATATCAGAATTGCCGAGAACAATTGGAGAGGCCAGAAATGAATAATTGCCCATCTTGATAGAAACATCCGGAATGCACACATTGGAAGTCATTTGCGAACCCGAAGAAAGAACATTTAATGGCCTAGGGGTCTTCAATGTCACAAAATCATGCTTAGCAACAAAAGGCCTAGATATGAATCAATGCGATGCACCAGTATCAAACAAAACTTTTGCAGGAATAGAATTGACTGCGAGATTACCAATAATCACTTCACGAGACTTCTCTGCTTTAGCTGCATTCACATGGTTCACCCTTGCATACTTGGGGTTGTGCTTGACCATAGCACTGCCTGGGGTCTTGATAGGAGGAGGAGGCAGAAGACGTCGCTGGTTGTTGCACTTGTTTGAGTAGTGACCCTTCTGACCACACTTGTGACAAGTAACCTCAGAGAGCAAACGAAAGTTGCCTGGAGGAGGAACATTAACTGACTTGGGTGCCTGGGGCCTCTGCTGATATCCTGGGTTGGGTGGGTGGGAAGAACCACGACCACCAAATGGTCTCTGCTGCTGAGGAGGAAGAAATAGAGGAGGAGGAGGAACCCAATATTTCTGCTGCTTAGGGACCATCCGAGAGCTGGAAGAAGAAGAATAGGAATCCCTAGAACGCTTCCTTGAGTTCTCTAACTTGAGCTGAGTTGCCTCAACCTTCAAAGCCATGTTGTAGAACTGATCAAACTCACGAGGCTCTTGAAGGACCAGACCCGACAGAAGCTCATCCTTGAGACCACCTCTAAACTAATAAATCATGGACTTGCCATTTGGAACATCTTGCTTAGCATAGCGGGCCAGATTCTAGAACTCGATGTTGTATTGGTAGATAGACTCGCTTCCCTGCTTCAGGTGCCTGAACTTCTCACACATCTCCTCAACAAAGCTTGTCGGAATGTAATGGGCCCTGAAGTCACAAAAGAAATTGTCCCAAGTGACAACATGATCATCGCTAGAATCCTTGTATTGCTACCACCAATCTACTGCTTGACCCTTGAGCTGGAACGAAGCGAATCTGACATAGTCCTCTGGTCTGACATTGCTGCACTAAAAATGCTTACTCATGTCATGGATCCAATCATCTACATCAAAAGTCTGCTCAGAACAGGTGAAAGACTTGGGCTGGTTGGCAAGGAACTGGTTGAGCGTCACGAACTAAGGCTGATTGTGAAAATTCCCTTGAAAGCCTCGCTGACCCTGATCTCTTTCTTGCAACAGCTTGAGTAACATGTGAGTATTCACATTGGTTGCGGCCATCACAGCTTGCCAAGCTTCTGGAGGAGGAGGTGGTGGTGGGGGTGGTGGAGGATCAGGCTGCTCCTCACCCTGACCTGAATTCCCGCGAGTTGGTGGAGCCATCCTGGAGATGGACAAGAACATCAACACATTTGACAAAGATGATTGCAAAAAGCTGAATCAAATGCCTTGAAAGAAATTGAACGGAGAATATAAACAACCTTCCTACTGAAAAATCAGTAAGAACGCCTTCTTCGGGTTTGCGATAACATCATTGATATTAGAAGCCACTTCCAATAACACAAAAGTATTGATCTTATGTTGCTCGGAACAAATGTATATTCCCTCATACATCTGAAGAAGATGATCCTAGATAACTACATGAGTTCCCACCTAAGAACTTCCGAAAACTTTCTGGTTATGCAATCCGGTTTGGGAGATACAAGGAGGAAATATCTCACACAACTAGCAATCCTACACCCCAACAGTATCCATCCTTCAACACATAACCAGAGACTTTTGCAAATTTATCTAACTCGAATCGCCGAACTCACAACAATACTAAACCATGGTGGTACCCCGGACGCCTCCCCAGTACTGGGTGACTCCGACCTTATCTCACCATGACAAGTATTGAAGTAATTCCGAACACTCTCCGTCCTTAGATATCAAGGAAGCTGAATGATAATGATGTGCCAACATTCCTTGGAGCTTGACTCCCCGGAAGAAATCAAGTCACACAGGAGGCACCAAGACAGAACCCTGTCACATCGGTATCATATAGACTCCAAAATACCCGTGTGATCCTATTTTTTTTGAGCGAGAAGAGGAGTAGAATCAAAATTCCTAAGTCGAATACCTCACCAGAGCATAGAAGAGGAGTAAAAGGAATCCTACTCTCCAATATAACTAGACTCAAAATAGTTTTACTAGACTCAACTCGGCCAAGTTCGATCAAGCAAAGGCTCCTATGGTTGTATGGCTCTGAATACCAACTTGTCATGCCCAAGATGCGTGCCTATCCATATTAAGGTATGGGGACCTCGGCAAGGGATAGAGGCGCATCTCGTCGTTCGCAAGTATAGCATCATTACATCATACATTTAAGAAGAGATGAGTATATGAGTTTGGCTTACACTCGCCACAAACTAAATTACAATTACACACAAGAGTTCAAACACCAATATGAAGACAGGGTCCGGCTACGGACAAAAACAAACGATAAAAGCAGATGCAATGATACTATCTCGCTAGCCCGAAGATCACGACCATGGTCCTCTACTCATCCGGATAAGTCACGTACATCCTGGCTCTTTCCTCGTCATACTCCCACTGGAGCTGCGTCAGATCATCTTGCACGAACTCATCTGTACCTGTACCTGGATTGTTGTAGTAATCTGTGAGCTACAAGGACTCAACAATCATGCGCCCGGGTACCAAGACTATTCAAGCTTAAAGGTTGGGATGGGGTATATCTAAACCTAAATTAAATGCACCTATTTAATAATAAAACGCACTAGTCAATTTTAACCTAAGTAAATTAATTATTTTTATTAATGTTACCTGCTGTTTTATTTAAAAACAAAAATCAACAACAACAGCAACAAGTGAAAGAGCTCACCTACTCCACTCAGCACAAATAACTTGAGAAGAGAACATTTTTAAAAGATTTATAGGAAAGTTAAAACTGATGTCAAGAAATAATTGAGAGCAAAAGGGGTTTTCTAAGATGTTGAAACGGAAGAGGGGTTTAACCCCACAAGCACACACCCTACTCCCATGGTTGCTCCAACACACCTACCACACTAACCACAATACATCACAAGGCAACAGGGCAAGATATATTATGCAATATATGATAATCATGATGCATGATGCATGAGTGGAAATGGCAATGCAGCAAAATAGTAATTCATTCAAGCACATGACAAACATAAAGGTTCACAAGAGTTACATGACCATAAATGGCAAGGGTAGCACTTGGGCTATTACACAGCGCTCACGCGTACAAGAAACACACGCACTCTCCTCCTCCTCCGAGAGGCTCATATGGAGGGTGCTGGCGTGACAAGCGCAAGGTCAGTCGGACTCCTCCTCTGAGAGGTGGTTCGTACGACAAGCGGTCGTTTGATGACGTTCGTCACTATGGAGAAGATCAAAATCGGACTCCCGCTCGACTCTGAGGTTATGAGGAAGCTGGCCGGCGGCCCCCGTTGCTCAACGCCAGGTCTACCATCACATAGAAGATGGTGGATAGGAACCGAGTGATCGTAGATCGAGTGCGTGGTTGGGGAACATTGGGTCTCAAGTGCTTCTGCAAGTACACCTGAGAGGCCGAGATACCCTCTAACTACCGCTTGGCGAACGGAATCAGGAAATTCAATGGTGAGTCCAAACCGGAGACTTGGCTAGAAGATTAGCGAGTGGCAGTTCAGATTGGAGGAGGTGATGACTTTGTGGCCATGAAGCATCTTCCCCTCATGATGGAAGGGTCCGATTGGGCTTGGTTGAACCAGTTACCTCCCAGTAGCATCTATTGCTGGGAGGATCTGGCGGAGTGTTCATTAAGACCTTTGACGGCACATGCAAGCGTCCAGGTGGTCTAACTAAGCTACAACACTGTGTCCAAAAGAACAACGAGACTCTCTGAGAGTACATTGAGCGGTGGACCACAGTACATAATATGGTAGAGGACGTTACCAAGCATCAGGCTGTCTGCGCCTTCAAGGCCGGAACGTCATACCGTGAGCTTGTCTTGAAGTTTGGCCAATAGGGTGATCTATCTCTCAACCGGGCCATCAAAATCGCCAACAAGTATGCCAACGCCGAAGAGGAAGACCGCCTCCTACGTGGCAAGGGGCGAGCAGGCGACGCCCGTCAGTCGGCTGGGAACGTTGAAAAAAAGCAGAAGTGAAAGGCCGATCCTCCGGGAAAGGCTGAAGTGGCTGCTCTTCTTGGTCAAGGGAAGTCAAAGCCCAAGAAAAACAAGAAAAAAGATTGGGCCAACAAGAAGAAGCCCGAGTACAACTCCACTTTACCCCGACCACCTCGCCGGAGCTGCTCCGACCACCGAAGCTCTCTCCACTTGTGCCCGTCGCCTCGGTTGCCCCTTCATCCCTCCGACCCCACCGTTCGATGCCGGACATCGCCCGCCATCGCCTGAACCCCTCCACTGCCTCTCTCGACCACATGAGCTCCTCGTCGACGTCCTCGCCGTTTCGGACTCGCCGGAGATCCCTCGCCTGTGACCCCTTCCTCTGTAAGCTCCCTGGACCGTCAGATCTATAATCAACGCATAGGATTAGAACAGTTTAAAACCCGAACCGGTATCCTCATTAGTTCGGTCGATCACCCGTAACCCCGCTCGGACACCCCCCTTAGCCACTCACAGGCTGCCACGTAGCCCCTGGCCGTTCGATAGTTTTCTGTTTTTTTTCTGTTTTGTTTTAATTAACAGAAACTTTTCAAATTTGTTTTAGCTACAACTTTTAATCTGTTTAATGTTTTGAGTTGATTCTTTTTGCAATAGCTCACATTTTTCTTGTAGTTTCACCCTGTAGTCTAAGATTTTCAAATTGAACTCTAAAAATTTGAATTGAATCAAATTTGCTCAAATCATTCAAATCTGAATAACTAGAGTTTGAAAATAGATTTTGATATGAATCTTTTTGCTACTGTTTGGTCTTAGTTAGGACTATCTTCATGCTTAGTTTGAGGATTTTTAGGATGATTTTGATTAGTGTTCTAGCTATAAACAGATTCTACCTATTAGTTAGTATAGTTTTATTTATTTAGTTTTTAGTTAGTTTAAATTAGATTTAGTTTTATTTTGTTTAGTAGGTGCTGTTGCTTGAACATTTAGTGTTTTACTTACTGGTAAAAAAAATGTAAATTTTCTTAGTTTGTTTCTTTATTAACATAGGAATCACAACTTCTTTTCAAATAGGTTTAATTTGATTAAAACAACTAGTTAGTAATAGTTTTTCTTTCAACAAAGTTTTATATAATTTCATTCTGTTTTCTAAGACAAGTTTAATTGTAAATTCTTTTCTGTTAAGAACATGTTTTGTTAATAAATAATAAGTTTAGTTTCATTCTTGTGTTAGTAAAACTATAGTTGTTTCATATAGTGTTTATCCAAACTTTTAAAAAAACTTTACTAAAGTTTTTCCCAACAAACTTTAATGAATTCAATTCTGTTATTAATAAAATATTTTATTGTTTTCTTGCTGTCAACTATTGTTCTGTTATTACAAATAGGTTTCATTATGTTAGTAGTGTTTTATCAATCATCTTTTAGAAAACAAAACTTTGTGTGTTTTCTTGCTTGTGATTTGTGCATTGTTTTTTCTTGATTATTTACTAGTTCATGGTTGATGGTTGTGAGTTACAATATTTTGTTGTATGCTTATGGAGTGCTCTTGTTTGCTTCGTTAGATTATCCGGAGTGCGAAGCTTGTTACTTAGAGTCACTCACGTACGAAGATCATCAATCAGGCAAGTCACTTTGATCATCTTTACCCATGTTTTTATTGCATTAGTTCTTCCATCACCCCAATTGCATGCAAAGTAGGTTAGTTGGAAACTTGGTCACATTGTTGTAGTATCATGTGGTAGGTACCCCCTCAACACTTGACACATTGGCCCCGGGAAACGTTGTTTTACATTTTGCTATGCTATTAGTAGACGGGGTTGGTTGTGTGATTCATGAGAGTTGAGAGAGTGAATAATTTCAAGACCTACATAATGATCAAGACTTCAAGACTCCGAGTTTTCAACATACCTCTGGGTGGATGATGGTTGAACGGCACCATGGAGAAACCAGTGGATTTGCCTAGGTGTTGCTGGAGATGACCAGTATTCACGCGGAAAGTTCCACCCAGGCACAAAGAGATGGATGGATGCTTCAAAACCCAAGGCTTACCTGCACAGCCACAAGTCATTATGGGCTCTGGCTTGGTTGGATATCGTGGTGACCCTGGACAGGTGGTGCTACGAGATGTAGAAGAACGGTAGGAAAGGATGGGCACCGACAGAGTCGCAGGGAAACCCTTTGGAAGACCATGTTTTGGTCATCCGTTTCACAAACACCCTGAAGTGCGAGAAATCAAACGGAGGCGACCAAATCTTGTGGGGAACATGTGCAAAGCTCTGCAGAGTACTCAAATCTAATCGATTAGCCGTGTCCACGGTCATGGACGACTTGAGCCAAAGGAACTAAAACTTCCGGAAACTCTCAACACAATTAATAAGATGATGTGGGTATTAATGACTTGGGTATGAGAACTGGTTGGTGGAACCATCTCATTAATCAACCAACTTAGTAATAATTTTTGCTTACCCCTCTCTTGATGTAGGAAAAATTGGCTTTACGCAAAAACTTACCACCCCACCTGCCATATAAGCATATAGACTAGATGATTATCTTTTCACCCCTCTCTTGTGACTTTGCCGACATATTCCATATGCTGACCTACACGGCTGCAATGTATCATGTTGCAGAGTACTTTTCCGACCAGGAGTGAGGACACGTTCTACGCTCGGTGAGATGCCCTTGGAGTCAGATGGACTCATCTACCTTCGACGCTTTCGCAAGATTTAGATATTCTCATGAGTTGGCCTTCAGCCACTTTATTGTAATAAATGACTCGATATGAGATTTCAATTTATATAATGCTGTGTGATTTCCCTTTGATATATACATGGATGTACCGTGTGTGTACCAGCATGATCTTGGGATGGTACGGAAACACCGGAGATTTGACCTTTCAGGTCGGGTCGTTACAGAAATGGTATCAGAGCACACGCTGACCGTAGGACGTAACCTCTAGGATTGGAAAGCCTTAGGACTTATTTCTCCTTGTCTTTAAAATTCTTATACTCTCATCTACTCGGTTCTGACTTCTCTCCGATTATTTCAAAATTTATAGATGGCCACCTTCATCCCAGTGTTGATCACGGAGTTTTGCCAGCCTGACGCAACGATGCCCTTTGGTAAGGAGCTGATGAGGATCGTCAAGGATGTGAGGATTGCTTTGCCGAGCATCACTGGGACTCCTATCATGTCATTTCCACAAGATGGACGCTACAGGATCGAGGTGCACATCCCAGGGAAGACCTTTGGGAATGGGAAGGAACCCATCAACTTCAAGTTTGTGGCACCCAGTTGGATACTTGGAAGAGACATGGCCATTCATCATGCCCTTGGACGTATTCAGGAGGAATACAGAGGTGGAACCATTTCACCAGGACTCAGCGTGGTTTGTCGCAGAGATGCCAATGGAAACATCATAACCCCTCCCACTACAGACACCACCATTTCCTATATCCAGACCTTGGAGACTCACATCAGGATTCTAGAGCTTCGAGTTCGTGCTGATACGAAGACAATCAAGAATCTGATGAACCGCGAGATTGACCTTGAAGCTGACTTACGGGAAGCCGAGTACGAGCATGAGTATGAGGTGAAGGATTTCTTAGAGAGGATCGACAAGCTGAACACTCGCATCGCCACTCTGGAGGAACAGATGGACATGGGTGAAAATCTTCATCCCGAGGGAGACATGGCTCCTTTCATCAGCGACGCTGATGACTATGAGGAGAGCACCACTGGAGGAGGCTCAGTCACCATGTACTTCTGAGGAAAACTTTAGTTATGCCCTCCATGTATCTTTTATTTTCAACGTTAAGAGCGTAGGTCGATGTGTAATTTGATTGAGACTTGTATTCTCGATGTTTGACCTTGATTGAATAAATGAATGAGTGTTTGGTGTGATATGTTTGTTGCATTGCATATGGGTAGTGAATTTCTCCTTTTAGGCCCTTGTTCTATTCTAATTCTCACCCCTCTAAAAACAGCAAGATGCCTCCACGACGTGAGTCCGACTTCACCTTCCCGCCGGAACTCACGCAACTCCTTCAGCAGCAGAATGCACTGATGCAGCTATTGATCCAGAATCAGACCAACAACCAGAACAACAACCACCACCATCCACCCCAGGCTGACAATCTCACCCGTTTTCTGAGATTGAACCCTCCAACTTTCTCCAGCAGCACTGAGCCCATTGTGGCAGATGACTGGCTCCGTAAGATGGAGAGAGAACTCGTCACCGCTGGATGTACTGATGCTGAGAAAGTGCACTTTGCCGCACATCAACTGGATGGACCAGCAGCTTCATGGTGGGAGAATTACACCACCACATATCCTATTGCTGATATAACTTGGGAGCAGTTCAAGCAAGCTTTCCGCACCGCACACGTTTCATATGGAGCTATGAGTCTGAGGAAGTGCGAGTTTCGCAACTTGCGCCAGGGAAATCGCTCTGTGGCCCAGTACGTGGACGACTTCAGCACATTGGCCCATTATGCACCAGGAGACGTGGCCGATGATGCGGCCAAGCAAGAGAAATTTCTGGAAGGACTCAACGATGAGTTGAGCATGCAGTTGGTAGTGGCTACCTTCAACAACTACCAAGAGCTGGTGGACAAGGCCCTCATCTTGGAGGGAAAGCAGCAGCAAATTGAGAATCGCAAGCGGAAGTACACTCTGGGGAAGTTTAACTCTGGAGCTCATCAAAAGCCCCGCTACTCCCCGTACTCAGGGAATACCGGATTAGGGACCGGTAAGTTTGGAAGGCACCCTCATGCCATGCACAACCATGGAGGCCACAACCATGGAGGAAATGGGAATGCCCGTCCCAACCATGGCAACTTCAAGACTGACAATGGGAATGGGAACAACAACCAGCACCGTCACGCTCCTACTCAGAAGGATCTGAGCCACATCACCTGTTTCAAGTGCCAGAAGACAGGGCACTATGCTACTGAGTGTCCCCAGAGCAAGCAGGGAAATGGAAATGGCAACAACAACGGCAACTCCGCAGCCAAGAAACCAAATCCGTTTCCTCGTGCCCAGGTGAACCACCTTGACGTGGAAGTAGTCTATGATCAACCCGAGACTGTGGTTGGTAAGTTTTTATTGCATTCACGTCCAGTTACAGTACTTTTTGATTCCGGTGCAACTCATTAATTCATATCAAGGGTAGTTGTGGATAAGTATGTTTTGCCCACCAAAACCCTTAGTCAACCCATTAAGGTCAATTCCCCAGGAGGTATGATGATGGCAGGGATAGGATGCCATGCCTTGAAACTCAATATAGGAAACCATGTTTTTCCCACCGACCTCATCGTCTTAGAATCCCAGGGATTGGATGTAATCCTAGGCATGGATTGGATGACCAAGTATGAAGGAAATCTTGATTGCCCCAGCAAGTCTGTTTCACTCACCACCCCGGAGAACAAGAGGATTAAGTATGTATCCCGACGCACACGTATGAGTGCTCGGTTAAATTCCCTCACAGGAGTTGTTCAGGAGGAAGTACCAGTTGTACAAGACTTTCCGGATGTATTCCCGGCAGAATTACTAGGCATGCCACCAGATAGGGAGATTGAGTTCCTAATAGAGCTACAACCAGGGACAACCCTAATTTCCAAGAGACCCTATCGGATGCCCGCAAATGATCTGTTGGAAATCAAGAAGCAAATTAAGGAGTTATTGGACAAAGGGTATATTCGCCCAAGTTCTTCACCTTGGGGAGCCCCAGTTCTTTTGGTGGAGAAGAAGGATAAAACCTTGAGAATGGTAGTCGATTATCGTGCTTTGAACGAGGTGACTATCAAGAACAAGTACCCTCTGCCGATGATTAATGACTTGTTTGATCAACTAGTAGGCGCCAAAGTATTCTCCAAGATCGATCTTCGATCAGGGTATCACCAACTGAAGATTCGTGAACAGGATATACCCAAAACAGCCTTCACCACAAGGTATGGCTTGTATGAGTATACTATCATGTCCTTTGGTTTGACTAATGCTCCTGCCTACTTCATGAATATGATGAACAAGGTGTTTATGGAATATTTGGACAAGTTTGTCGTGGTGTTCATCAATGACATTTTGATATTCTCCAAGAACGAGGAAGAACACAAGGAACATTTGCGTTTAGTTCTGGAGAAGCTGAGAGAGCATCAGTTATATGCCAAGTTCAGCAAATGTGAATTTTGGCTGACGGAAGTAGGATTCCTTGGACATGTTATTTCCGGAGAAGGAATAGCCGTAGACCCCGCTAAGGTTGAAGCCGTCACCGAGTGGAAATCACCCACCTCAGTTAAAGAGATCCGTAGTTTTCTCGGACTAGCCGGATATTACCGGAGGTTCATTGAGAATTTCTCAAAGATTGCCAAGCCCATGATTCCCCTTACTCAATACATCCAGGCAACACCAAGATGTACCTGGATTTGAAAGAAAGTTATTGGTGGACAGGTATGAAGAAGGATATTGCGGAACATGTTGCAATATGTGATGTTTGTCAGCGAGTAAAGTCGGAACATCAGAAACCAACAGGGTTACTCCAACCTTTGCCGATACCCAACTGGAAATGGGAAAAGCTTGGTATGGATTTCATCACAGGACTACCCAGGACCCGTTCAGGTTATGATTCCATCTGGGTAGTGGTAGACCGCTTGACCAAGGTGGCTCATTTCATTCCGGTGAAAACCACCTATACCAGCGCTAAGCTAGCCAAGATCTATATGACCAGGATCGTCTGTCTGCATGGAGTTCCAAGGAGTATCGTGTCAGATAGAGGAACACAATTTACCTCAAAGTTTTGGCATCAGTTACATGAAACTTTGGGTACAAGACTGGAGTTCAGTACAGCTTTTCATCCGCAGACCGATGGACAGACTGAGAAGAGTCAACCAGATTCTGGAAGACATGTTGAGAGCTTGTGCACTAGATTATGGATCTAGTTGGGATGACAATTTACCTTACGCAGAATTCTCGTACAACAACAGTTATCAGACCAGTCTGAAGATGGCCCCTTTCGAAGGCTTATACAGAAGGAGGTGCAGAACACCGTTGACGTGGGATGGTGTTGGAGATCGACAACTTTTTGGTCCCAACCTTATCCGAGATTCTGAAGAGAAAGTCAAGCTGATTCGCGATAGACTCAAGATAGCTCAATCTCGACAGAAGAGTTATGCTGACAGCAAACGTAAAGAAGTGACGTATGAAGTGGGAGACCGAGCATATCTTCGTGTGTCCCCGCTTCGAGGAATCAAGAGGTTTGGTGTTAAAGGAAAGTTAGCACCCAGATTCATAGGCCCCTACAAAATTCTTGAACGTAGAGGTGAAGTTGCATACAAGCTGGAATTGCCGGAAGGATTATCCGGAGTTCATGATGTGTTCCATGTGTCCCAGCTGAAGAAATGTCATGCTGAGATGACTGATATTCCCTTGAGAGACACAGTGCCCCTAGAGGCCATACAACTTGACAGTGATCTGACCTACAAGGAGAAGCCTGTCAGAATCCTCGAGACTGCCAATAGAGTTACCCGCAGCAGGATCATCAAGTTCTGTAAGGTTTTGTGGAGTCACCACACCGAGGAAGAAGCCACCTGGGAACGTGAAGAAGATCTTCGTAGAGACCACCCGCACCTATTTTCTAGCCAACCCGAATCTCGAGGGCGAGATTCATCTTAAGGTGGGTAGGTTTGTAACATCCCAAAATTCCATTTTGGAATGTTATGAAATATAGCTATGCATCCATCATCATCATTGCTTGAATGTATGTAATTGTTGAAATGCTTCTTCTGACTTTCAAAAAGCCCATTTCTACTTCCCCTAAGTTGCTTTCACCTATTTGAAAATCTTGGTAAAATGTTCAAATAAGAGGGGAGTAACATGACACTCCACACCATGGTCATCTTGGTGATATATTTGAACAATAAGAACCAGGGGGTCTTTTGAAAAATATTTGCAAAAAGGATTTAAAAACAATTAGGCAATTTCTGAAAATATTTTTTTTTCAAAGTGTTCAAATGACAGAATAAAAATGTTCAATAAATGGAATCTATTATTCTGTTAATTTTGATATATAATACTCCTATATTGAGAAATGTTTTGAATGTTTTTAAAGACGTTTTACTGCTCTGGTTATCAAAAATAGTAACGGTTTTGTAATTAAACGGGCCGACCCATGGGCATTTATTAGCGAAGTATTTACCGATCGGTCGACCGACGCGTAGTTGACGCCCCCTCTCTCTCTGACACCGGGTCCCACCCCGACCGACCGTTCGCACCCGCGTGGTCATCCCTCTCCTCCCGCACGCACCGACGACCTCGCCGACAGTTTCTTCTTCTCCTCGGATCTCTCTCTCCTCTCTTCCCCCGCACCCACCCGAGCACCCTATAAGTAGTGCTACTTCCCCACGCTTCATTTCCACCCCGAATCCCTCTCTCCCTCGCCGAGACGCTGCCCAAACACCTCGCCGGAGCTGCTCCGACCATCGAAGCTCTCTCCACTTGTGCCCGTCACCTCGGTTGCCCCTTCACCCCTCCGACCCCACCGTTCGACGCCGGACCTCGCCCGCCGTGGCCTGAACCCCTCCACTGCCTCCCTCGACCACCGGAGCTCCTCGTCGACGTCCTCGCCATTTCGGACTCGCCGGAGATCCCTCGCCGGCGACCCCTTCCTCTGTAAGCTCCCTGGACCGTCGGATCTATAATCAACGCATAGGATTAGAACAGTTTAAAACCCGAACCGGTATCCTCATTAGTTCGGTCGATCGCCCGTAACCCCGCTCGGACACCCCCTTAGCCACTCACAGGATGCCACGTAGCCCCTAGCCGTCCGATAGTTTTCTGTTTTTTTTGTTTTGTTTTAATTAACAGAAACTTTTCAAGTTTGTTTTAGCTATAACTTTTAATCTGTTTAATATTTTGAGTTGATTCTTTTCGCAATAGCTCACATTTTTATTGTAGTTTCACGCTGTAGTCTTAGATTTTCAAATTGAACCCTAAAATTTGAACTGAATCAAATTTGCTCAAATCATTCAAATCTGAATAACTAGAGTTTGAAAATAGATTTTGATATGAATCTTTTTGCTACTGTTTGGTCTTAGTTAGGACTATCGTCATGCTTAGTTTGAGTATTTTTAGGATGATTTTGATTAGTGTTCTAGCTATAAACAAATTCTGCCTATTAGTTAGTATAGTTTTATTTATTTAGTTTTTAGTTAGTTTAAATTACATTTAGTTTTATTTTGTTTAGTAGGTGCTGTTGCTTGAACATTTAGTGTTTTACTTACTGTTAAAAAAATGTAAATTTTCTTAGTTTGTTTCTTTATTAACATAGGAATCACAACTTCTTTTCAAATAGGTTTAATTTGATTAAAACAACTAGTTAGTAATAGTTTTTCTTTCAACAAAGTTTTATATAATTTAATTCTGTTTTCTAAGACAAGTTTAATTGTAAATTCTTTTCTGTTAAGAACATGTTTTGTTAATAAATAATAAGTTTAGTTTCATTCTTGTGTTAGTAAAACTATAGTTGTTTCATATAGTGTTTATCCAAACTTTTAAAAAAACTTTACTAAAGTTCTTCCCAACAAACTTTAATAAATTCAATTCTGTTATTAATAAAATATTTTATTGTTTTCTTGCTGTCAACTATTGTTCTGTTATTACAAATAGGTTTCATTATGTTAGTAGTGTTTTATCAATCATCTTTTAGAAAACAAAACTTTGTGTGTTTTCTTGCTTGTGATTTGTGCATTGTTTTGTCTTGATTGTTTACTAGTTCATGGTTGATGGTTGTGAGTTACAATATTTTGTTGTATGCTTATTGAGTGCTCTTGTTTGCTTCGTTAGATTATCCGGAGTGCGAAGCTTGTTACTTAGAGTCACTCACGTACGAAAATCATCAATCAGGCAAGTCACTTTGATCATCTTTACCCATGTTTTTATTGCATTAGTTCTTCCATTACCCCAATTGCATGCAAAGTAGGTTAGTTGGAAACTTGATCACATTGTTGTAGTATCATGTGGTAGGTACCCCCTCAACACTTGACACATTGGCCCCGGGAAACGTTGTTCTACATTTTGCTATGCTATTAGTAGACGGGGTTGGTTGTGTGATTCATGAGAGTTGAGAGAGTGAATAATTTCAAGACCTACATAATGATCAAGACTTCAAGACTCCGAGTTTTCAACATACCTCTGGGTGGATGATGGTTGAACGACACCCTGGAGAAACCAGTGGATTTGCCTAGGTGTTGCTGGGGATGGCCAGTATTCACGCGGAAAGGTCCACCCAGGCACAAAGAGATGGATGGATGCTTCAAAACCCAAGGCTTACCTGCACAGCCACAAGTCATTATGGGCTCTGGCTTGGTTGGATATCGTGGTGACCCTGGACAGGTGGTGCTACGAGATGTAGAAGAACGGTAGGAAAGGATGGGCACCGACAGAGTCGCAGGGAAACCCTTTGGAAGACCATGTTTTGGTCATCCGTTTCTGAAACACCCTGAAGTGCGAGAAATCAAACGAAGGCGACCAAATCTTGTGGGGAACGTGTGCAAAGCTCTGCAGAGTACTCAAACCTAATCGATTAGCCGTGTCCACAATCATGGACGACTTGAGCCAAAGGAACTGAAACTTCCGGAAACTCTCAACACAATTAATAAGATGATGTGGGTATTAATGACTTGGGTATGAGAATTGGTTGGTGGAACCATCTCATTAATCAACCAACTTAGTAATAATTTTTGCTCACCCCTCTCTTGATGTAGGAAAAATTGGCTTTACGCAAAAACTTACCACCCCACCTGCCATATAAGCATATAGACTAGATGATTATCTTTTCACCCCTCTCTTGTGACTTTGCCGGCATATTCCATATGCTGACCTACACGGCTGCAACGTATCATGTTGCAGAGTACTTTTCCGACCAGGAGTGAGGACACGTTCTACGCTCGGTGAGATGCCCTTGGAGTCAGATGGACTCATCTACCTTCGACGCTTCCGCAAGATTTAGATATTCTCATGAGTTGGCCTTCAGCCACTTTATTGTAATCTTTATTGTAATAAAGGACTCGATATGAGATTTCGATTTATATAATGCTGTGTGATTTCCCTTTGATATATACATTGATGTACCGTGTGTGTACCAGCATGATCTTGGGATGGTACGGAAACACCGGAGATTCGACCTTTCAGGTCGAGTCGCTACAGTAGCTCCCCTGTGTTTTTAATACGTTCCTAGAGAAAATAGAGTTGAAAGATGATGGTAATAATTATGCGGACTAGGTCCGTAAACTAACGACTGTCCTCATTGCTGCACAGAAGGCTTGTGTCCTTGATGCACCTCTATGTGCACGACCCCCTATGGCGTCGTATGTGGATGTTGTGAACATCTGACAGACACATTGTGTTGACTACTTGATAGTTCAGTGCGTCATGCATTCCGCCTTAGAATTGAGGCTCCAAAGACGTTTTGAATGTCACGAAGCATATGAGATGTTCCAAGAGATGGAATTAAGATTTTAGGCTCGTGCCCGTGTTGAGAGGTATGAGACCACCAACAAGATTTTTTGCCCGCAAGATGAAGGAGAATACCTCAATCAGTGAGCGTGTACTTAGATTGTCTGGGTGCTACAATTGCTTGAATCAAGTGGGATTCGATCTTCTAGATAAGATAGTGATTGATATAGTTCTCCAAGTCACTCCCACCAAGCTGCTAGAGCTTCATGATGAACTATAACTTGCTAGGATGGAGAATATGATCCCTGAGTTGTTCGCGATGTTTGACACCGCGAAGGTAGAAATCAAGAACGAGCAACAAGTTTTGATGGTTAGTAAAACCACTAGTTTCAAGAAGGGCAAGAGCAAGAAAGGAAAACTTCAAGAATGACAAGCAAGTTGCCGCTCCAGTGAAGAAACCCAAGTTTGAACCCAAACCCTAGATTGAGTGCTTCTATTATGAGGAGAATAGTCACTTAAGCGGAACTTCCCTAGATACTTGGTAGCTAAGAAGGCTGCCAATACATTTTATTCATGTGTGCCTTACTAGTGCTCATAATAGCACCTGGGTATTAGATACCGGTCCAGTTGCTAAATGTTGGTAACTCTAAATAAGAGCTATGGAATAAATAGAGACTAGCTAAGGGCAAGGTGACGATGTGTGTTGGAAGTGTTTCCAAGATTGATGTGATCACCATCTCACGTTCTCTCTACCTTCGGGATTAGTGATGAACCTAAATAAATGTTATTTGGTGTTTGCGTTGAGCATGAATATGACTAGATCGTGTTTATTGCAATACAGTTATTCATTTAAGTTAGAGAATAATGGTTATTCTGTTTACATGAATAATACCTTCAATGGTCATGCACCCAATGAGAATGTTTTATTGAATCTTGATCGTAGTGATACACATGTTCATAATATTGATGCCAAAAGATGCAAAGTTAATAATGATAGTACCACGTACTTGTGGCACTGCCGCTAAATGTCATATTGGTCTAAAGCGCAAGAAGAAACTCCATGCTGATGGATCTTTGGACTCAGTTGATTTCGAATCGGCTGAGACATGCAGACCATGCCTCATGGGCAAGATGACTAAGACCCCATTTTCCGGTATGATGGAGCGGGCAAGTGACTTATTGGAAATAATACATGTTGATGTATGCAGTCCAATGAGTGCTGTAGCATGCGGTGGATGTCGTTATTTTCTTACCTTCACTGATGATTTGAGTAGGTATGGGTATATTTACTTAATGAAACACAAGTCTGAAATGTTTGAAAAGTTCAAGCAAATTCAGAGTGAAGTTTGAGATCATCGTGACAAGAAGATAAAATGTCTACGATATGATCGTGGAGGCGAATATCCAACTTACGAGTTTGGTATACAACTTACGACAATGTGGAAGTTGTTTCACGACTCACGCCACCTGGAACACCATAGTGTGATGGTGTGTCCGAACGTCGTAGTCGTGCTCTATTGGATATGGTGGGTACTATGATGTCACTTATCATTTTGCCACTATTGTTTTGGGGTTATGCATTAGAGACAAGTACATTCACTTTAAATAAGGCACCATCTAAATCCGTTGAGATGACACCATATGAATTATGGTTTGGCAGAAACCTAAGCTATCATTTCTCAGAGTTTGGGAATGCGACGCTTATGTCTGATAAGCTCGAACCCAAAGCAGAAAGGTGCATCTTCATAGGATACCCTAAGGTAACACCTGAGTATACCTTCTATCTTAGATCTGAGGGCAAAGTGTTTGTTGCTAAAAACGGGTCCTTTCCCTAGAAAGAGTTTCTATCGAAAGAATTGATTGTTAGGAAAGTAGAACTTGATGAGGTTGTTGAACCGTCACTTCAGTTAGATAGTAGCACGACATAGAAAGATGTTTATGCGACGCCTACACCAAGTGAATAGGAAGCAAATGGTGATGATCATGAAGCTTCAGATCAAGTTACTACTGAACCTCGTAGGTTGATAAGGACTTGTACCACCCCTACGTGGTACATCAATCATGTCTTGGAGGTCATGTTGTTTGACAACAATGAACCCACGAGCTATGAGAAAGTGACGGTGGGCCGGGATTCCGATAAATGGCTAGGAGCCATGAAATCCGAGAAAGGATCCATGTATGGAAACAGAGTATGGACTTTGGTAGAGTTGTCTGTGAACGACAAGTCGTTGGGTACAAATGGACCTTAAACAAAAGGACAGACATTGATGGTAAATGTCACCATTTATAAAAGCTCGACTTGTCGCAAAGAAGTTTCTGACAAAGTTCAAGGAGTTGACTACGATGAGACTTTCTCACCCATAGCAATGCTAAAGTCCGTCGGAATTATGTTAGTGTTTGCTGCATTTTCCAATTATGAAATCTGGCAGATAGATGTCAAAACATCGTTTCCTTAATGGTTCCCTTGAGAAAAGGTTGTATATGATACAACCAGAAGGTGTTGTCAGTCCTAAGGATGCTAAAAGGTATGCAAGATCCAGCGATCCTTCTATGGGCTGGGGCAAGCATCTCGGAGTTGGTATACACTTTGATGAGGTGATCAAAGTTTTTGGGTTTATATTAAGTTTATGAGAAACTTGTATTTACAATAAAGTGAGTGGGAGCACTATAGAATTTCTGATAAGTATATGTGGTTGACATATTGTTGACCGAAAATAATGTAGAATTTCTGGAAAGCATAAAATGGTTGTTTGAAAAGAGTTTTTCGAAGGAAGACCTAGATAAAGATGATTAATTGTTGGGCATCGAGATCTATAGAGATACATCAAGACGCTTGATAAGACTTTCAATGAGTACATACCTTGACAAGATTTTGGAAGAGTTGAAAATGGATCCGTCAAAGAAGTAATTCTTGCCTGATTTCTGAGGTGTGAAGTTGAGTAAGACTCAAAGCTCGACCATGGTAGAAGAAAGATAAAGGACGAAGGTCGTCCCCTATGCCTTAGACATAGGCTCTATATAGTATGCCATGCTGTGTATCGCACCTGTGTGTGCCTTGCCATGAGTGTGTCAAGGGGTACAAGAGTGATCCAGGAGTGGATCACTGGTCAGTGGTATAAAATATCCTTAGTAACTAGATCACTAAGGAAATATTTCTCGATTATGGAGGTGATAAAGAGTTCATCATAAAAGGTTACATCGATGCAAGCTTCAACACCAATCCAGATGACTCTTCATAGCAATCCGGATACGTATAGTGGAGTAGCTAATGGGAATAGCTCCAAGTGGAGCGTGGTAGCAGTATCTACAGTATAACATAGAGATTATAAAAGTACACATGGATTTGAAAGTCGAAGACCCATTGACTAAAACCTCTCTCACATGCAAAACATGATCGAACCCCAGAACTCCCTGGGTGTGAGATTCATAAAAATGTAAATCACATAACAATGTGAGCTAGATTATTGACTCTAGTGCAAGTGGGAGACTGTTGGAAATGTGCCCTAGAGGCAATAATAAATTTGTTATTATCATATTTCCCTATTCATGATAATCGTTTATTATCCATGCTAGAATTGTATTGATCGGAACCTCAGATACATGTGTGGATACATAGACAACACCATGTCTCTAGTATGCCTCTAATAGACTAGCTCATTTATCAAACATGGTCAAGGTTTCCTAGCCATAGATATGAGATGTCATTTGATAACGGGATCACATTATTAGGAGAATGATGTGATGGAAAAGACCCAAACTATAAACATGGCATATGATCGTGTCAGGTTATTGCTATAGTTTTCTACATGTCAAGTATCTGTTCCAATGACCATGAGATCATGCAACTCACTGACACCGAAGGAATACCTTGTGTGTATCAAACGTCGCAACGTAACTGGGTGACTATAAAGATGCTCTGCAGGTATCTCCGAAGGTGTCTATTGAGTGGGCATGGATCAAGACTGGGATTTGTTACTCCGTGTGACGGAGAGGTATCTTAGGGCCCACTTGGTAATGCAACATCACAACAAGCCTTGCAAGCAAAGTGACTAAAGTGTTAGCTGTGGGATCTTGTATTACGGAACGAGTAAAGAGACTTGCCGGTAATGAGATTGAATTAGGTATGGAGATACCAACGAGCGATTCTCGGGCAAGTAACATACCGAAAACAAAGGGAACAACGTACGAGATTAACTGAATCCTTGACATAGAGGTTCAACCGATAAAGATCTTCGTAGAATATGTAGGAACCAATATGGGCATCCAGGTGCCATTATTGGTTATTGACCGTAGAGGTGTCTCGGTCATGTCTGCATAGTTCTTGAACCCGCAGGGTCTACACACTTAACGTTTGGTGACGATATAAGTATAGTTGAGTTATTATGTTGGTGACCGAAAGTTGTTCGGAGTCCCATATGAGACCCCGGACATGACGAGGAGCTCCGGAATAGTCCGAATGTAATATTGATATATGGGATAATAGTGTTTGGTCTCCAGAAGGGTTCCGGAATTCACCGGAAGGGGTTTCAGATGTTTCTCGAAATGTTTGGGGCACGAGATCACTTTATTTGGGCCAAGGGGTAAAGCCCACGAGGCTTTAGGAAGGTGTACAAGGAGTTTTGCGGAAGCCAGGGGCCAGACGTCAGGAACCCTGGCGTCTGGGGCCAGACGCCGAGGACCCTGGCATCTGGTCCTGGAGTTCGAGGAGGACTCTTGCCTTGCGGGGCAAACCGACTTTGTGGAGGCTCTTTCTCTAAATTTCGACCCCAAGGCTAAACTTATAAATAGAGGGGTAGGGCTAGCACCCAGAACACATCAAGAATTCCCCAAGCCGTGTGCCGGCTACCCCGTCCCCTCTAGTTTATCCTCCGTCATAGTTTCCGTTGTGCTTGGCAAAGCCCTGTGGAGATTGTTCTTCACCACCACCGTCACCACGCCGTTGTGCTTCCGGAACTCATCTACTACTTCATCATCGCACGCTGGATTGAGGAGGTGAAGGTGTCATCATGCTGTACGTGTGTTGAATGCAGAGGTGCCATCCGTTTAGCACTAGATCGTGATTGGATCGCGGGACGACTTGCGATTTGGATCGCGAAGACGTTCGACTACACCAACCGCGTTTTCTTAACGCTTCCTCTTAGCGATCTACAAGGGTATGTGGATCCGATCTCTCCTCTCATAGATGCTCATGCAATGTTCCCCAACATTTGGAACGGTTAACTAAAGACATTCAAATGTTAGATAGTTCGAAGCAAACGTGGAGATAACCTGAACCACAAAGTGGCAGTGATTGTTTCAGTACAAGAACCACTCGGCATACTGAGGCACATATAGTCGATTTTTTTTGTCCGATCAGTCAAACGATGGAGTAGACACTGCGTCGATGAAGGTGTCCAAGTCTATGACGTCTGTGATCTGAGTAGCCATGGGCATGAAAGTCTCCATGAAGTCGTTGATCTTGGCGTTCTTTCTGTTGACGACCTTTAGTGACTTCAACTTTTCCTCGTCCACACCTGTCGAGTGTACAAGGACGAGGGAAAGGGTGATATCCACTCCGGCCCGAGCCGCTGATTTCTTCCATGATTAGACTCGGTATGACACATCCCTCAGTTGGTTCATGAGAACTTCTAAGTCACTTGGAACCTCCTCCTCTGGGGCAGTCTCCTTGTTGATCTCCTAGGTCACTTCACGCAGCTTCTTGAGGATGTGGGCCGCCTCCTGAGTGCGCTCATCGAGTCGAAGCAGCACGAGCGTTGCGTTGTCACAGATGATCCCATTAGTCGGGGCCAACTCCTTTTAAATCTTGGAGGTCTCTTCCTCCAAGTCCTAGAACATGTCTGACGACCATTCGAGAAAGAGAATCAGGGACAAAAGAATGAGAGGTTGAAAAAACGATTGGAGGAGAAGTTCCGAGTGCATACCCTTGAGTCTCTCGTTCATCTCCCCGTAGTAGTCCTCGACGAGCTTCTCCAGTTCAGCCTTATTGGCCGTGACTTCTTTCAGCTTCGTTTCAGCGTCGACGGACTCTTGAGTGCTCCTCTTGGCGACATCCTCCAATGCCTTCTTCTCTTCCTCCCACTTCTCGAATGCCTTCAGCTTCTCCTCTACCTCCTTTGCCTTCCGACTAGCCTCCTTCTGAGCAAGTGCCAAGTCTTGGTCTTTCTTTTCCAGGGCCTCCTTCGTGGTCTCTATAGAAATGGAAGCCCGCACTCGCTTAGCAAGCTTAAATTTTTCACTATGTACATCTGGCGCAGCACTCTCAGGTGGATAGGGAAAAACATTGAACTCAAAGTAGTCATTCAAAATCTGATTACCTCCGAGTGTCAGCTTCTCCTGCTCCATGCGCACACACTTGGTCTTCTCGGCTTCTAAGTTGCGGCGCAACTCCTGCACCTCCTCCTCAAGTGTCTTATAGCAAGATCCGATCTCGCACACACCCTACATATGACAATATCAAAGAATAATAGAGTCCACGGTTGGACACAATGAAGAGGTTCAACAACATTCGAATTTTGAGACTGCTGCCGACTACTTTAGCCGAATCCAGCCTCGGGGACTACACCCAGTTGGTGTGCTTAGTGTGCTCCCACTGGAGAACAACCGGTTCTACACCCAGCATGCTCCCACTGGAGAACAACCGGTTCTACACCCAGCATGCTCCCACTAGAGAACAACCAGTTCTACACCCAGCGTGCTCCCACTAGAGAACAACCGGTATTACACCCCGACGGTCAACATCGAGTGGCTCTTGTCCATGGACCATCACCGCATCCTCTTCGACAAGTATCTCAAAATTCGAATTCTTCTACCTCAACTTTAAGATTTTGAGACTGACGCCGACTGCTCCATGATACGTCTCCAACGTATCGACATTTTATGAAGTATTCATGTTATATTTGCCTATGTTTTTACTATTGTTTTATGATTTATTGGGACTAACCTATTAATGGTTGCAAAATTGCACAAGTTCTTGTTTTACACTTTGATGTGTAGGAATTAATTGGAAATTGTCGGAAAAATGCAAAAGGAGCCTTGTTGGAGGAGGACTCCGACTTTCCTGAAATCTGTCCACAAACAGTTTTTGGAGATTGTCAGTTTGACCCCCGAATATGGCGCCAAATGGAAAAAGTTAAAACAAGGAAAGTGTGCAAAATTTTTTGGAAATGATTCTGGACTAGAAATTCAAAATGGAGTTTGTATGCGATCTGGAGACCCGTTTTATTGAAGTAAAATATCTGATTACGAGAGTATGAGAATTGATGAAGTGATTGAGTCCAACTCTTACCATATCTGATATATTCGGCCAAGCCACGACTTTGGGTACTCATGAGGGCTGTGAGGAGCCTTAGTAAGGTTCTTGAGGTGCCCAAGAGCCATTGGATCATGGGTCCATCCATGGAAGGGCCATAGAGCACCACAGATGCACATATAAGAAGAGAAAAATCCAAATTTCGGAGGAGCCACCAAGAGCCACGAATTTGCCTCTCCCTTAGCAGCCGCCAAGAAGGGGATAGGCCCCTCCATTGCAACACCAAGACCAAGGAATAAGGAGGGGCAAGGGGCCGCCGCCCGTCGCCACCGCCACCGCCCGTCGCCTCCGTCGCCACCTGTCGCCGGCGCCTTGGCCGCCATCACCTCCATCTCTTCAGGGCTGCATCTCTCCATCAACAAATCTCTCTTTCTCACCTTGATAATGTGTGAGTAATACTCATCTGGGCCGAGGGTGTGTACCAGTAGCTATGTGTTTGATCTCTCTCTCTCTCTCTCGCTCTCTCTCGTGTTTTTGAGATGGCACGATCTTGATGTATTGCGAGCTTTATTGATATAGATGAATTATATGGAGTTTTCCCCTCTCTATATTCTTGTGATGAATTGAGTTTTCTCTTTGAAGTTTTCTTATCGGATTGAGTCTTTAAGGATTTGAGAACACTTGATGTATGTCTTGCGATGAGATATCCATGGTGACAATGGGATGTTCTATTGATCCACTTGGTGTATGTTTTGGTGATCACCTTGTGGGTTCCGTGACCTTGGGAGTCTTTGCATAGGGGTTGGCACATGTTTTCGTCTTGACACTGCGATAGAAACTTTGGGGCACTCTTTGAAGTTCTTTGTGTTGGATTGAACATGATGAATCTGAAATTGTGTGATGCATATCATATAATCAAGCCAATGGGTACTCGTGGTGACATTGGGGTATCTAGGTGACATTAGGGTTTTGGTTGATGTGTGTCTTAAGGTGTTATTTTAGTATGAACTCTATGGCTGTTCGTGACACTTATAGGGATAGCTCATAAGATTGATTGGAAAAGATAACTTTGAGGTGGTTTCGTACCCTATAATAATTTCTTTGTTAGTTCTCCGCTATTTGTGACTTTGGAGTGAACTCTCTATCACACGAGAGGTATTTACATATGATTCAACTATGTTCGTATTGTTGAGAGAACTTGCATTAATGGAAGTATGGACCCTAGGCCTTGTTTCTAAGCATTGCAATACCATTTTTGCTCACTTTTATCATTAGTTACCTTGCTGTTTTTATATTTTCAGATTACAAAAACCTATATCTACCATTCCTATTACACTTGTATCACCATCTCTTTGCCAAACTAGTGCACCTATACAATTTACCATTGTATTCGGTGTATTGGGGACACAAGAGACTCTTTGTTATTTGGCTGCAATGTTGTTTGAGAGAGACCATCTTCATCCTACACCTCCCATGGATTGATAAACCTTAGGTCATCCACTTGAGGGAAAATTGTCATTGTCCTACAAAACTCTGAGCTTGGAGGCCCAACACGAGTCTACAAGAAGAAGGTTGTGTAGTAGACATCAAGCTCTTTTCTGGCACAGTTGTCGGGGAGGTGAGTGCTTGAAGGTATATCTTTATATCTTGCAATCAAATCTTTTAGTTTCTTGTTTTTCACTAGTTTGGTTTTATAAAATAAAACTACAAAGAAATGGAATTGAGGTTGCCTCATATGCTTCATCTTTTTAATGTCTTTCGTGAAAATGATGGAAAGGAAAATTGTGCTCAAGTGTTAGAAGAAGAAGTTATTAAAATGTTTGGCACTAAATCTTTGAGTGATGAGCATGATTCCAATGTTGTTAGTATGAATTCTTTGAATATCCATAGTACTAATGATGATTGAACTAGTCATGGTAAAAATATTTCTTATAAGCATGTCAATTTTTGTGGAGTGCATAGAGTTTGTCAAGACATGCCTAAAAGGGAAGATAGATTTTGTAAGAGGCATAAGTATTTAGAAACTAAATGGTTACAAGAGAGGCTATATGTTTGTGCTGAGAGACTTAATATTTCTCGCCGTCCTTGTGAACTTTGCACTAAAAGTGGTCATTTTAATTTCCAATGTTAATTTTGATGATTGAATTGTGTCCAAAAATTGTGATAATCTCATTAACCTTGAGAATCACAATGAACTTAGTCTATTTTTGCGGTATGAAGAAATGAAACATAAAACTAAGGATGTTCCAACTTGGGCTCTCATTAAAATGATTGATTTTGACCTAAATGAAATATATATGTATTGCATGGTAAATTGCATTGAGAATCCTTATATTGCCAATTACTTAAAGACAAGAAAACAAATAGAAGATTAAGAGAATACAAATTAAGGGGAAGAGGTTTCCCAATATCCTTCTATTTTTTCTTATGATGAATCAGGTAACGAGGAGTTTTTTTCCAACCAACCTCTTCAAAAAGAAGCTTGGAGGAATTAAATAAACCCACACATAATGGGGTGAAGAAGAAGAAAAGAAGGAAAAGTAAAGGTAAAGAGGTATCTGTCCCAAATAATGTTGCTCCCATTATTGATAGGCCTCATGAGAATGAATCAAAAATAGTTGTGGAAGATGATACACTTGGGGATGATTTTGTTATGCCTATTGCTTGTTGAGATAATTATGATTGGGAAGATAATGATACTTCTTATAATCTTGAAAATATTTATGGCACCAACTTGGAGGATGATGATAATAATTACTATACTATTGGTGCTATTCATACTATTAATGATGAGAATTATTATGTTTATGATATACAAATCCACAAGCTTGGGGATGCTATGTTTGATGAAAACGACATGTTTGACAATTTATTTGCTGCAATTAATGTTTGTCCCAATCTTGGGGATGCTATGCTTAATGAAGATGATCTTTTTATTCCCCCTACCTTGAATGATCAAATTTGTTATAATGATTGCATGCCTCCTACTTATGATGATTATTGTGATGATACTCATGCGATGAAAAAAAGTGATAATTAATATTTTGATACTTGTCATAATTATGAATATCCTTTTACTGAATATTACTCTTTTAGTGTGGAACTAATTTGTAGTATTCAACTCTTTTATGATACTCCCACTATTAGTCACGAGAAGAAATTTTCTTGTGTGGAGTGTAGTAAAATTTCTATGCTTGTAGATCATGAAAATAATGCTTTACGTGCTGGTTATATTGTGGAATTCCTTCATGATGCTACTGAAAATTATTATGAGGGAGGAACATATGCTTGTAGGAATTGCAATAATATCAAGTTTCCTCTCTATGTGTTCAAGGTTTTGAAGTTATGCTTGTTTTGCCTTCCTATGCTAGTTGATTCTTGCTCCCATAAATTGTTTACTCACAAAATCCCTATGCATAGGAAGTTTGTTAGACTTAAATGTTCTTGTCATGAGATCCATGATGCTCTTTTTCATGTCTCAATTATTATTCCTATACGAGCATCATTGAAATCATCATGCCTAGCTAAAAGGCATTAAAGAAAAGAGCTTGTTGGGAGACAACCCAACACTTTTACCTTCTGTTTTTATATGTTCACATGGCTAATCTACTATAGTGAGCATGTTTTGTGTCTTCTATTTCAATAAAGTGCCAAGTAAAGCCTTTGGGATAGTGTGGATACTTGCTTGTTTGATTCTGTGCAAAAATAGAAAGTTTTGCGTCTAGTATATAAATTATCTGTCTTTACTGGAGTGTAAAAAAAATTCTCAAATTCTTACACAACATCGATATACAAATTCTTTGATGTTTACTAATTTTTCAGAATTTGTAGAGTCAGGGAAGTTTGGTGATCAATTAGATCTTTACAGACCGTTACATTTTTGATAGATTATGTTATGCATGCATAGTTTGCTTGTTTCAAATGTTCCTATAGCTTATATTGAGTAATATAAATTGTGTGAATGATATAATACAGTAGGTATCATATGGGAATAATTTTGAATCTTGTCTTGACAGTACCTAAGTGAATGATCTATCTATACTATACTAACCCATCTCACGAAGTTACGTTAAGTTTTGTGTGATTAAAGTTTTTTAGTTTTGGGCGAGACACCGATATGAGGAGAATAAGGAGTGACAAGAACCTAATATTGGGGATGTCCAAGACACCCCCAAGGTAATATTCAAGGAATACTCAAGGTTCTAAGCTTGGAGATGCCCCGAAAGGCATCCCCTCTTTCGTCTTCAACATTATCGGTATATCTTACTTAGAGCTATATTTTTATTCGTCACATAATATGAGTCTTTCTTGGAGCGTCATTTTATTTTGTTTTTCTCTGTTAGGTGTTATTTATAATCTTGTTTTTCAATAAAAAAGTTCCAAGAATTGTCTTTAGGATGCTTAGATTGCACGTTTGATGTGTGCTGTGTAAAAATAGAAACTTATGCTGTAGTGTTTGAATTTTCGTATTTTATTGGAAAGTGGAAAGTTTTTGAAACTTTTACACAGTGTTGTCATATAAGTTTTATATCATTTACTAAAGTTTCATAATTTTTTGAGTTACATAAGTACACTGGTTTAATAGATTGCTACAGACTGTTCTGTTTGGACAGATTGCTGTCATAGTTTTGTTATCTACTTATCCTATAGTTTCCATAGCCTATATTGGTAGATATAAATTGTGGAAATGATAATATACATTACCTAATGTTTGGAAATTATTTTGAAACTTGTCTTGGCAGTACATGAAGTGTTGATTTGTTCTCATGTGTACTAGCCTATCTCACGAGTTCTTTTTGAGTTTTGTGTGCATAAAGTTTTTGAGAATAGGTGAAACCAGGATACGGCAGGATTGAACGAGATACAAAATCTCAAGCTTGGGGATGCCCAAGTCACCCAAAGTAAATATTTCAAGAATTCTCAAGCATATAAGCTTGGGGATGCTACGCATCCCACCTCTCTTCGTCAACTATCAGTTAGCCTATGTTGAGCCTAAATTTTTATTCGTTCACATGATGTGTGCTATTCTTGGAGTGCTATTTTTGTTTTACTTTCTGTTTAAATAAAGTACTCAGTATGAAAATCTTTATTGAGAGAGATAGATAAAGTCCTCACATAGCTTCTTAATTGTTTGACTACTCATTGGTCTTCACTTATATGTTTTGGAGTAGTTTTGTCATTTACTCTCGTGCTTCACTTATGTCCTATGAGTAAATAGTTGAATGAATTGAATATCATAAATCTTAAATTATATATGTTTTATATGCTTATCCCATGGGGAGTAATGACTTCACATATAATAAGTATAGGTGGTAAAATTTATTTATAGATAGCAAACACCGCATTGGTCACTTGAACAATTCATGAAAGAATATTGAAGGAAGAGAGATTTCGCATATAAATACACTATCTTGGACATAATCTATGATTGTGAGTACCCATTAATTATTTTCAAACTTGAGAAAATTAGTTGAAGTTGGACAAGGAAGACAACGTAATGAGTTATGTTTGGGTATATTTGTATAGAAGTTATATTGTTATGGATACTCCAACATGTGGTGCTTGCTTCCACCTCATATTAGCCAAAAGCTCTGCACCAAGTAGAAATACTAATTGTGCATACAAACACCCTAAAACCTAAAGTTGTTCCATATGAATCCACCATACCTACCTATATGTGGTATTTACCTGCCGTTCCAAGTAAATTTGCATGTGCCAAACTCTAAACCTTCAAATAATATTATGTTTTGTATGCCCGAATAGCTCATGTAGTGACTAGGGGCTTCCGGTATCTTCCATGCTAGGTGGGTTATTCTCACGATATGTGTTGATTCACTATCATTCACGAGAAAGTGGCTGGTATTAGGGATTCCCAGTCCCGAAGAAAAAAACTGCAAATAATTAAACAAAACCCCCCTGGATTGTTGTTTGTATGGACGGTACCCATGGATTCGGCTCACCGTGGAGTGTGATTGATTTGTGGAGGGGGAGTAAAAACTTTAACTTTCTGTTTGGGAACCGTCTATAATGTATCTAGCATGGAAGATGCTGAGACCTCTTAGTTGTTATGTTGACAATGAAAGCATACCACCAAAAATTATTATTCATATCTATTTTAAAAGCTTGAGCTCTGGCACCTCTACAAATCAATGCTTCCCTCTACGAAGGGCATATCTTTTACTTTCTAGTACTTACCTTTATACAAGAGTCATGGTGATCTTCACCACTTCCTATATTTTGCCTTTTTCTCTTGGCAAACATCATGTGGTGGGGAAACATCCAAGCATATATGGCCATTCAAATATATTTGATCATGAATTATTATTCTTGACAATATCTATATGATAAATAAGTTGGGAGGCAAAACATCAAGCCCCTATCTTTCTCTGTGTTCGATGGATGCTATTTGTTCTAAAAATATGCTCTGAGTGTTACTAATCATGGAAGACTATATGATAATTGAGTATGTGAAATTTGCTAAACCAAAGCCCTTACATAGACCCTTTCTGAAAATAAGATGAATTGCAATTGTTTGGTGACTGAAAGCATAGTTTGTTAGTTTTCAAGAAATTTTATGGTCTATACTTTAACATGTGAATAGCTTTATGATATGAGCTACTGTTTATGATATATAATGATGCTAGAAAAAGTGTTTGGAACTATCATTGATCAAATTTATGCACTATGCTAGCATTCACACTTAATAAATTATTTCTTTTATCATTTACCTATTCGAGACGAGCAGGAATTAAGCTTGGGGATGCTGATACGTCTCCAACGTATCGATAATTTATGAAGTATTCATGTCATATTTGCCTATATTTTTACTATTGTTTTATGATTTATTGGGACTAACCTATTAATGGTTTCAAAATTGCACAAGTTCTTGTTTTACACTTTGATGTGTAGGAATTAATTGGAAATTGTCGAAAAAACGCAAAAAGAGCCTTATTGGAGGAGGAATGTGACTTTCCTGAAATCTGTCCACAAACAGTTTTTGGAGATCGTCAGTTTGACCCCCGAATATGGCTTCAAATGGAAAATATTAAAACAAGGAAAGTGTGCGGAATTTTATGGCAATGATTCTGGACTATAAATTCGTCCAAAACGGAGTTTGTATTCAATCTGGAGACCCGTTTTTTTGAAGAAAAATATCTGATTACAGGATTACGAGAATTGATGAAGTGATTGAGTCTAACTCTTACCATATCTGATATATTAGGCCAAGCCATGACTTTGTTGACTCATGAGGGCTGTGAGGATCCCTAGGAAGGTTCTAGAGGTGCCCAAGAGTCATTGGATCAAGGGTCCATCAATCGAAGGGCCATAGAGCACCACAGAGGTACATATAAGAACAGAAATAACCCTAATTTCGGAGGAGCCACGAAGAGCCACAAATTTGCCTCTCCCTTGGCAGCCACCAAGAAGATGAGAGGCCTCTCCATTGCAGCACCAAGACCAAGTAATAAGGAGGGGCAAGGGTCCGCCGCCCGTCGCCAGTGCCGTCGCCCGTTGCCAGCGCCGTGGCCGCCATCGCCTCCATCTCTTCGGGGCTGCACCTCTCCATCAACAAATCTCTCTTTCTCACCATGATAATGTGTGAGTAATCCTCATCGGGGCTGAGGGTATGTACCACTAGCTATGTGTTTGATATCTCTCTCGTGTTCTTGAGATGACACGATCTTGATGTATCACGAGCTTTATTGATATAGATGAATCATTTAGAGTTTTCCCCTCTCTATCTTCTTGTGATGAATTGAGTTTTCCCTTTGAAGTTTTCTTATCGGATTGAGTCTTTAAGGATTTGAGAACACTTGATGTATGTCTTGCGATGAGATATCCGTGGTGACAATGGGATGTTCTATTGATCTACTTTGTGTATGTTTTGGTGATCAACTTGCGGGTTCCGTGACCTTGGGAATCTATGCATAGGGGTTGGCACATGTTTTCGTCTTGACACCCCGATAGAAAATTTGGGGCACTCTTTGAAGTTCTTTGTGTTGGATTGGACATGATGAATCTGAAATTGTGTGATGCATATCGTATAATCAACCCCATGGGTACTCGTGGTGACATTGGGGTATCTAGGTGACATTAGGGTTTTGGTTGATGTGTGTCTTAAGGTGTTATTTTAGTACGAACTCTACGGCTGTTCGTGACACTTATAGGGATAGCTCATAAGATTGATCGGAAAAGATAACTTTGAGGTGGTTTCGTACCCTACAATAATTTCTTCGTTAGTTCTCCGCTATTTGTGACTTTGGAGTGAACTCTTTGTCGTGTGAGAGGTATTTATATATGATTCAACTATGTTAGTATTGTTGAGAGAACTTGCACTAGTGAAACTATGGACCCTAGGTGCACATATACAATTTACCATTGTATTGGGTGTGTTGGGGACACAAGAGACTCTTTGTTATTTGGTTGCTGGGTTGTTTGAGAGAGACCATCTTCATCCTACACCTCCCACGGATTGATAAACCTTAGGTCATCCACGTGAGGAAAAATTGCCATTGTCCTACAAAACTCTACTCTTGGAGGCCCAACACGACTCTACAAGAACAAGGTTGTGTAGTAGACATCACTGCAGTCGATGCCGGCCTCGGGGACTACACCCAGTGGGTGCGCTCAACGCGCTCCCACTAGAGAACTACCGGTTCTACACCCTGACGGTTAACGTCGAAGAGGCTCTGGTCCTTGGACCATCACCGCATCCTCTTCGACAAGTATCTCATCATGCGGATCTTACTACTTCAACATTCAGATTTTGAGACTGACGCCGACTGCTTCAGTCGATGCCAGCCTTTGGGACTACACCCACTGGGTGCGGTCAGCGTGCTCTCACTGGAGAACTACCAGTTCTACACCCGACGGTCAATGTCGAGAGGCTCTGGTCCCTGGACCATCGCCGCATCCTCTTCAACAAGTATCTCATCATTCGGATTCTATTATTTCAACATTCAGACTTTGAGACTGCCGCCGACTACATCAGTCGACGGCAGCCTTGAGGACTACATGCAGTGGGTGCGCTCAGCGTGCTCCCACTGGAGAACTACGGTTTTACACCCCAACAGTCAACGTCAAGAGGCTCTAGTCCATGGACCATTACTGCATCCTCTTCGACAAGTCTCTCAACATTCGTATCTTACTACTTTAACCACCCAATGGGTGTACCTAAACCCACTCGGGACCTCTAACGTCAATCTACTCAGAAATCTACATAAACACATTCGGGATTCTATAGAATTATGAAAAGATCTTCAACGCAAATTTTACACCTAAAGAAGGCACTTACAAGGGTACTTACTTCGACAGTCTTCTCCAAAGCCTCGCCAGCATCACGGGCCTTCTTCAGCTTGTCGTTCATCAACTTCAGTTGGATCAATGCCTCCTTGCTCGCTCCCACCTGGTCCTTCGGGACACGTTGCAGACCGATGACGTTGGTCACAGGCGGAGTCGGGGGAGGAGTTCCGAGTACTGATCTCGCCCTTGAGGAAGTTCCTCGCGCTCGGGGCGGCTCCTAGACCGGCGAAGTACCTTGCATCATGACATCCATGTCACCAGCGGGATTTAGTTGGACAGCTTGTTCGTCCACATCAATCACGATCACCTCGCGTGGCTCTACAAACAAGAGACAATCACTCAGAAATAAGCCTAGATGTGAGACTAAGGACCTCAAGTTCACAAACAAACAAATTCGAGTGATACCTTTTGAAGTGGTTGCGTCTGTCTTAACCTTCTCCTTCCCCAACAAAGCAGATGAGGTGTCAGCCCTGTAACCAAATTCACTCGAATTGTGTTCCCCAATTGGTCAACCGTATGAAACATCAATCGGCATGAAGATACTTAGATGGAATCCACAGGCACGTTCATCTTTGTCTTGGGCAGTGTCACCTTCCGGGATTTGCTGGCGGAGACCTTCGCCTGCTTCACAGCCTTTTTCGGGGATGCGACTAGTTCGCTATGCCCACGCTTCAAAGTCTGAGTGGGAGGGAAGTTCGCAGAGGTCTTAGTGGCACCCAGGCCATCCGTGCGGCCCCCACGGACTCCAGGGTCCCGACGGACTTTGAACGGGTCTCAGGAAGCACCTCCTCCGAAGGGGACGACTCCGCCTTGTCGCCCAGTTCAGACTCCCTCTCATCCTCTTTGTCGTTGCTCCCATCCTCATACGCTTCTTCCTCGTCCGAGTTGCCATGGCGCTCGTTGTTACTGGCTACGTCCGCGGTCACGTTGGCATCGACGGGCATCAAGCTCTCCATGCCCGTATAACCCTGTTGAAGCGGGAGTTACAAAGGTCAGAAGTCATCAGAGGAAAATCATGTCACTCAGAAAATAATGGCATTTGGTGTTTACCTCACTTGGCGGATGAGCAGCCGAGTATGGAGGCACGTGTCTTGACCCCCTGGGGTTGTCTTGAGCTGGGGTTATGTTCTTCAGCTTGTTCGCCACTGCCTCGGTGCTGAGCTCCTCCCGGTGCGTGCGAGTGATGTCACTCAAACCCGTGTATAGTCGCATGGGGTGAACCCTAGCCTGAAGTGGCTGGATTCTTCTCTGGAAGAAGACCTCCAGCAGGTGCAACCCATTGACTCCCTGGTTCACCAGGGCCACCAGCACAATCACAAGCAAGTCCCGCTTGACTTTCTCCTCCTTGGATACGGTCGACTTGGGAAGTTGCCAAATGCATTCTATTGAATATGGAGGGCGACCCGACTGACCTTCACCGACTAAGATATTTGATACGTCTCCATCGTATCTATAATTTTTGGTTGTTTCATGCCAATATTATACAACTTTCACATATTTTTGGCAACATTTTATATGATTTTTTGGACTAACCTATTGATCTAGTGCCTAGTGCCAATTCCTCTTTGTTGCAAGTTTTTTGTTTCGCGGAATTACCATATCAAAACATGTCCATCCCGCTGTAAAAAATTACAGAGACTTTTTTTGGAATATTTGTAAGTTTTGGGAAGTGGAATCAACGAAAGAGGAGACCCACAACCACCACCACCCACCAGGGCTAGGCCAGGGGGCCCAACCGCGACCTAGTGGGTGCTTCCCAGCTCGTAAGTCTGTTGGAGCTTTCCTTTGTCCGCAATGAAGCTAATTTCTGGATAAAAGCCCCCTCAAAATCTCAGCCCGATCGTAGTTACGGATCTCCAGGAATATAAGAAACGGTTTTCGGCCAGAAAACGGGAATGTGAAATCAAAGAGAATAGAGAGCGAGATCTAATCTAGGAGGGACTCCTACCCCTCCGCCGCCATGGAGGCCATGGACCAGAGGGGTAACTCTCCTCCCATCTAGGGGGAGGCCAACGAAGAAGAAGGAGGAGGGGGGATCTCTCACCCTCTCTCCCGGTGCCGCCGGAACGCCGCCAGAACGCCGCCGGGACAAGCATCATGACGGTGATCTACATCAACAATCTTGCCGCCGTCAACACCAACTCTCTCTCCCCCTTGTAGCGGTGTAACACCCCTCTTACCCGTTGTAATCTCTACTTAAACATGGTGCTCAACTCCATATATTATTTCCCAATTATACTTGGCTATCCTCTGATGTTTGAGTAGATCTCTTTTGTCCTATGGGTTAATTGTGGCATGATGTTATGGATGTGAACTGTATGTTGATATGGTGTTGTCCTATGGTGCCCTCTCTATTGCGCAAGTGGAGGGATCTCCACTACATGGTGTTGCAATATGTTCATGATTTGCCAATGGTGGGTTTCTTGAGTGACAAAAGCATAAACCCGAGTAGGTGGGTTGTGGCATATGGGAGTAAAGAGGCCTTGATACCTAATGCTATGGTCGTGTTTTACCTTAATGATCTTTAGTAGTTGCAAATGCTTGCTAGAGTTCCAATCATAAGTGCATACGATCCAAGTAGAGGAAGTATGTTAGCTCATGCCTCTCCCTCATTGCATATAACGAGTATCTAGCATATCATATTCAATTCCTTATGGAAATTTTTTCTCTTGTTTTACAAAAAGCATGCTACGTCACTACTAAGTTCCGTTTCTCAGAAAGTACTTCTCGTTTACTTCCCACAAAGTAGTTTCATAATAATTCTAGGTAAAGCAAGCATTAGCATGCGTAGAGTTGTATCATTGGTCGATAGAACTTGAGGGAATATTTGTCCTACCTTTATCTCCTCATTGGGTTCGACACTCTTACTTATCAAAAAAGGGTACAAACGATCATCTACACTTGTGGGTTATCAAGACCTTTTTCTGGCGCTATTGCCGGAGAGCAATAGTGTGGGGGTGAATGTTCTCGTGTGTGCTTGTTTGCTTTATCACTAAGTAATTTTATTTTCTGTTATAAGTTGTTTTCTATCTTTATATATGGGTAGGAAACACAAAATACCAAAAAATTGATGTACCTGCTGCTCCAAAAGTTGAGGAACCACTAGTGTTCCGTACTACCGAAGAATATTACTTGGATCATCTTCGACCCATTTGTGCACGTGCTGAAAACCCAACTAGCTTAGTTGAGGGAAAATCATTAAATGAGCATGCTTATTATGTGTGACATCGCATATATCAAAAAGGCAAACTTTTGTGCCATCATATTAATAGTTTGATGTGCTATGCTTGGAATCTATGTGAAATTTATGATTTTATTTGTTGTTCTGAAGAAACTAAAAAAAAACCACCCTACCAATGTGTGTTTAATGATAATGAAATACTATCTTCTTATGGCAAGGAAGCCTATTGTTATTTTGATGTTGAGCAAATTGAAAAATTTGTTGCTTTTAAGGGTGCCTATGAAATTGCTTCTTTCATTGAAAAGTATGATGCTACTCTTTATGAATCTAGAAATTTTGCCATACTTAAATATTTTTATGAAAACTATACATCTAATGCTTATGTTAAAGAATTTATTGAAAGAATGACCGCTGCCTTGGAAGAGACTAATACTTTGCAGGAATCTCTGGAAGAGGAAGTTTGCTGAAATTGTGAGCTCATTAGATGAAAAAGATGAGGAGGAGAGCAAAGAACAAAAGGAGGAAGAGCGGATTAGATACCCGTGCCCACCTTCTAATGAGAGTAACTCTTCAACTCATACATTATTTAATTTCCCTTCACACATACCGAAGGATGAATGCTATGATGATTGCCATGATCCCTTGGATTTGTTTGAAATGTCCCTTTTTGATGAACTTGGTCCTTGCTATGCTTGTGGCCATGATGCCAATATGAATTATGCTTATGAAATGAACTTGCTATAGTTCCTTATGTTAAGCATGAAATTGTTGCTATTGCACCCACACAAGATATTCCTATTATATTTTTGAATCCTCTCAACTACACTATATTGGAGAAGTTTGCTCTTGTTAGGGATTATATTGATGGGTTGCGTTCTACCACTACACATGATGTTTTTCATAAATATAATATGCATGTGCTTTCTGATCCTACTTGAAATTATTATGAGAGAGGAACTACATCTTCACCTCTCTATGTTTCCAATACTATGAAATTGCAAGAAATTGTTTATACTATGCATTAGGCTTTAATTAATGTGCATGAATTGTTCTTGTATGACATGTCGATGCATAGGAAGAGAGTTAAAGTTCGTTCTCACATGATATATATATATATAACTTTGTTCTCACTACTAAATTACAAATCATTGCTAATTAAAATTGGCTTTGATATACCTTGGGACCCGGGTGGATCCATTACTTGAGCACTTTATGCCTAGCTTAATGGCTTTAAAGAAAGCGCTGCCAGGGAGACAACCCGAAAGTTTTAGAGAGTCATTAATTTATGTTGTGTGATTTTACAAAGTTTAAAAACAAAAAAATATAGAGGGGAACCTAAAACTTCACAAAAGTAAAGGGTGAAAGTGAAAAGAGATGATGCACATCGTTGAAGTGGAGAACGTCCTTGAACTTGTGTTCATGCCCATCGAAACTTTGTGAATCTCGAATCACGGAAACTTTTTCAACAAAAATAATTACCCCCTTGTACAAATCCATTGTATTAAAGCCAAGATTTTCCTTTAGGATGATTAGATTGCTTGATGGTATGTGCGGTGTAAAAACAGAAACTTTGTCTGTCTTGCGTCAATTTTCATTTTCTACGGGAACGTCAAAAGAATATGAATGTTTTACACAGTATTTCTATAAAAATTAATTTTTCCTAATTTTTCAGAATTTTCGGAGTTACATAAGTATGGTCAAAGTTTAGATTACTAGAGACTGTCCTGTTTAAGACGGATTCCGTTTTTGATGCATTGTTTTGCTTGTTTTGATGAATCTATCGATTTTATCGGGGGTGTAAGACCTAGAAAAGTTATAAAACAGCAGTGATAATGCAAATATAAAATATGAATGAGTTTGCAAAAGTACGTAAAGTAGTGATTTGCTTTATTATACTAATGGATCTTACCAGTCTTTTGTTAAGTTTTGTGTGGATGAAGTGTTCGAAGATCGAGGAGGTATCGATATGACGAGAAGAAGGAGAGGCAAGAGTTAAAGCTTGGGGATGCCCAAGGCACCCCAAGTAAATATCCAAGGATATTCAAGCGTCTAATCTTGGGGATGCCCCGGATGGCATCCCATCATTCCTCAACAAGTATCGGTATGTTTCGGATTCGCTTCATTCATGTGATACGTGCAAATCTTGGAGCGTGTTTTGTGTTTAGTTTTCAATTTTCGTTTATGCACCATGCAGGTATGAGACAGTCCATGGTTTATTTATAGAATGCTCATTGCACTTTACTTATATCTTTTGAGTATGACTTTATAGAATGCTTCATGTGCTTCACTTATATCATTTGAAGTTTGGATTGCGTGTTTCTCTTCACATAGAAAACTATTATTTGAAGAATGCTCTTTTGCTTCACTTAAAAATTTATTAGAGCATGGTATTTTGTAGAAATAATTAAACTCTCTTTATTCACTTATATCTATTTAGAGAGTCATTGGTAATTGGTCATTCACATGGTTAGCCATAAAACCCTACATAAAACTTAGGGATCACTGAATATGATACGTTTGATTCCTTGCAATAGTTTTGCGATATAGAGATGATAATATGTGGAAGGTACTAGAGGATGATCTTGTTGAGTAAGATATTGGTGTTAAGGTTTGTGATTCCCGAAGCATGCACGTATAGTCTCCTATTATGCTAGGAAGTTGGAGCACAATTTATCCTTGATTGTCTATCTTTGTGTGAAGGTCAGGGGCGCGCGATGGTTAACTCCTACCAACCAACCCCTAGGTGCATGCATAGTAATACTTTGCTTCAAGGGCTAATAAAACTTTTACAATAAGTATGTGAGTTCTTTATGACTAATGTGAGTCCATGGATTATACACACTCTTACCTTTCCTCAATTTGCTACCCTCTACGGTACCGCGCATTGACCTTTCTTACATTTAGAGTCGGTGCAAACTTCGCTAGTGAATCCAAACCCCGTTATATGATACACTCTATGACACATAAGCTTTATTATATCTTCCTCAAAACATCCACCATACCTACCTATTATGGCATTGCCATAGCCATTCCGAGATATATTGCCATGCAACTTCCACTGCCTCTGTTTTGATGACTTGTGCATTCATTGTCATATTGCATTACATGATTGTAAGATAGCTAGCATGTTGTTTCCATGGCTTGTCCGTTTTTGATATCTTTGCTACGCCAGATCATTGCATTCATATAGATTCATACTTTGTTCTACTATCATTGTAATATTGAGCTGTAAGTAAATAGAAGTGTGATGGTCATCATTGTTCATTATTGGAGCATGGCCCAGTGATGAAAGGATGATGGAAACTATGATTTCCCCACAAGTCGGCATGAGACTCCCGCCGAAAAATAAAAAAAAAATAAAAAAATAAAAATAAAAAAGGAGAAAAAAAGAGAGACATAGAGAGAAGGGGCATGCCAATTCCACACTTGTGCTTCAAAGTAGCACCATGTTTTTCATCTTGAGAGTCTCCTATGTTTTTTACTTTCATATACTAGTGGGCATTTTTCATATATATTAGGTTGCACTCCCAGTTAGCATTCATATTGAGCTTTCATACACTATGCTCTTAGTGCATCCGTTGCATGGCAATCCCTACTCCTCGCATAGCTATCTATTAATCGGCACCCCCATAGCCCGTTGATATGTTGAGTTGATGCGAGACCTTCTTCTCCACTTTTACCCATTTGAAACCTACCACCGCATTCTGTTCCACCCATAGTGTAATATCCATGGCTTGCACTCATGTATTGCGTGAGAGTTGAAAATGCTGAAGCGCGTTAAAAGTATGAACCAATTGCTTGGCTGACACCGGGGTAGTACATAATTTATACTTTGTGTTAAGAAGACAGAGCATGACAAGGCTATATGATTTTGTAGGCATAGCGTTCTTTAGCCTTCATATTCTCAAAGACATGATTGTTTGCTAGGATGCCTGAGTATCAATGTCTTTATGTCAAAACTAGATTATTGCTTTGAATCACTTGTGTCTTAATATTCATGCCATGATTAGATATATGATAAAGATTATGCTAGGTAGCATTCCACATCAAAAATTATCTTTTTTATCATTTACCTACTCAAGGACGAGCAGGAATTCAGCTTGGGGATGCAGATATAACTCCGTTGTATCTATAATTTTTAATTGTTTCATGCCCATATTATACAACATTCAGATATTTTTGGTACCATTTTATATGATTTATTGGACTAAACTATTGATCCAATGCCAAGTGCCAGTTCCTATTTGTTGCATGTTTTTTGTTTCGTAGAATTACCATATCAAATGAAATCCATATGCGATAATAATTTACGTAGTTTTTTTTGGAATATTTGTGAATTTTGGGAAACGGAATCAACAAAAGAGGAGGCCTACAACCACCACCACCCACCAGGGCATGGCTAGGGGGGCCAACCGCGACCTGCTGGGTGCTGCCCAGCTCGTAAGTCTGTTGGAGATTTCCTTTGTCCATTAGGAAGATAATTTTTGGATAAAAATCCCCTAAAAATCTCAGCCTGGTCGGAGTTAATGATCTCCGGAAATATAATAAACGGTTTCTGGCCAGAAAACGGGAACACGCAATAGAAGAGAACAGAGAGGGAGATCCAATCTCGGAGGGGCTCCTACCCCTCCGCCGCCATGGAAGCCATGGAGCAGAGGGGGGACTCTCCACCGATCTAGCAGGAGGCCAAGGAAGAATAAGAAGGAGGGGGCTCTCTCCCCCTCTCTCCCTAGCAGGAGATCACGGACCCAGTCCGCAATATTGCTACCAACATCTTTCAACTCTATTTATCTAGGAACATATAAAAATTTAAGGGAGCTACAGTGCGAGCTAGTAATCTACAACATAATTTGCAAAGACACTTCGACTATGTTCATGATAATGAGTTCAATTAATCATATTACTTAAGAACTCCCACTCAAATTGACATCCCTCCGATCATTCGAGTGATACATGATCCAAATTCACCAACTCAAGTCCGATCATCACGTGAGTTGAGGTGGCTGCAATGGTGAACATCATTATGTTGATCATATCTACTATATGACTCATGTTCGACCTTTCGGTCTCTCGTGTTCCGAGGCCATGTCTGTACATGCTAGGCTCGTCAAGTTTAACCCGATTGTTCTGCGCGTGCAAATCTGGCTTGCACCCGTTGTATGTGAACGTAGAGTCTATCACACCCGATCATCACGTGGTGTCTCAACACGACGAACTTTCACAATGGTGCACACTCGGGGAGAACACAGTTCATCTTGAAATTCAAGTGAGGGATCACCTTATAATGCTACCGCCGTACTAAGCAAAACAAGGTGCATAAAAGGATTAACATCTCATGCAATTCATAAGTGACATGATATGGCCATGAACTTGTGTTTAAGATCTCCATCTTCGAAACACCGGCATGATCTCCATCGTTACCGGCACAACACCATGATCTCCATCATCTTGATCTCCATCAATGTGTTGCCATTGGGGTTGTGGCGCCAGCCCTGCTTCTACTTCTATTGCTACCGCTTAGCGATAAAGTAAAGCATTACATAGCGCTTAATGATTGACACGCAGGTCATACAATAATTAAAGACAACCCTATGGCTCCTGCCGGTTGCCGTACTCAACGACATGCAAGTCGTGAAATTCTATACATCACATGATCATCTCATACATCACATATATCTCATCATGTAATTGGCCATATCACATCACAACATACCCTACAAAAACAAGTTAGACGTCCTCTAATTGTTGTTGCATGTTTTACGTGGCTGCTACGGGTATCTAGCAAGAACAATTCTCACCTACGCATAAACCACAATGGTGATACACTAGTTGCTTTTCAACCTTCTCAAGGACCGCCTTTGTCGAATCCGATCCAACTAAAGTGAGAGAAACTGTCACCCGCAAGCCATCTAGGCAACAAGTTGCGTCGAGGGAACCGGTCTCTCATAAGCGTACGAGTAATGTTGGTCCGGGCCGCTTCATCTCACAATCCCGCTGAACCAAAATCCGACCAAGGGAGGAAGCAATCTAAGCATCAACGCCCACAAACCTTTTGTGTTCTACTCGAGATCTCATCGAACCATCAACCTAGCTCATGATGCCACTGTTGGGGAACGTCGCATGGGAAACAAAAAAATTCCTACGCACACGCAAACCTATCCGTGGTGATGAGCATCTACGAGAGGGAGAGTGGATCTACGTACCCTTGTAGATCGCTAAGCGGGAAGCGTTAAGAAACGCGGTTGGTGTAGTCGAACTTCTTCGCGATCCAAATCGCCGAGCGTCCCACGATCCAATCACGAACCGTCCCGCGAACTCATCACGATCCATCTCACGATCTTGATCACGATCTGTCCCGCGAACTCATCACGATCCGTTCCGTGATCACATCACGAACCGTCTCGCGATCTCGATCACGGTCCTTCCGATCTAGCGCCGAACGGACGACACCTCCGCGTTCAGCACACGTGCAGCTTGATGACGATATCCACCTTCTTGATCTAGGAAGAGGAGGTGGAGAGGAGAGAGAGTTCACCAGCAGCGTTACGGAGCTCCGGTGATGGTGGTGGAGTGATTCCGGCAGGGCTTCGCCTAAGCGCTGCGGAAAATCGATCTAGAGGAGAAACTGTGCACCGGTGAAACGGGTAGCACGTGGCCGGAAATTCTGTCCAAAAACCACCCAATCCACTAGTATACATAGGAGGAGAGGAGAGGAGAGGCAGCCAAGGCCTTTGGGTCGGCCGAAATAGGAGGTGGGAAGCAATCCTACTTCACCTCCAATCCTAGTTGGAGTAGGATTGCCTCCTATTGGCTGATTTTCCACTTTTTGCTTTAGGACTTTCTCTCCTGCGCCATGGGCCTTTGTGGCTGTTTTCCCAGACCACTAAGGGCTGGTTATTATTCTCCCACAGACCATGGACCTCTTGGGGTCGAAATACCCCTCCCGGAGGCCTCCCGGTACACTATCGGCACTCCCGATACACTACCGGCACTCCCGGTACACTACCGATGAGCCCGAAACTTTTCCGGAAACCAAACTGGGACTTCCTATATATCAATCTTTACCTCCGGACCATTCTGGAGATCCTCGTGACGTCCGAGATCTCATACGGGACTCCGAACAAACTTCGGTCGCCACCATACATAACTCTACACTACCGAAACGTCACCGAACCTTAAGTGTGCAGACCCTGCGGGTTCGAGAACTATGTAGACATGACCGAGACACCTCTACAGTCAATAACCAATGGCGGGACCTGGACGTCCACATTGGTTCCTACATATTCTACGAAGATCTTTATCGGCCGAACCTCTGTGTCAAGGATTCAGTTAATCCCGTATAACGTTCCCTTTGTTCTTCGGTATGTTACTTGCCCGAGATTTGATTGTCGGTATCTCCATACCTAGTTCAACCTCGTTACCGGCAAGTCTATTTACTCGTTCCGTAATACAAGATCCCGAAACTAACAATTAGTCACATTGCTTGCAAGGCTTATTGTGATGTTGCATTACCGAGTGGGCCCCGAGATACCTCTCTGTCACACGGAGTAACAAATCCCAGTCTCGATCCATGCCAACTCAACAGACACCATCGGAGATACCTGTAGAGCACCTTTATAGTCACCCAGTTACGTTGCGACGTTTGATACACACAAGGCACTCCTTCGATATCCGTGAGTTGCATGATCTCATGGTCATAGGAACATATACTTGACATGCGGAAAACAGTAGCAATAAACTGACACGATCATATGCTATGTTTGTAGTTTGGGTCTTATCCATCACATCATTCCCCTAATGATGTGATCCCGTTATCAAATGACATCTCATGTCCATGGCTATGAAACCTTAACCATCCTTTGATCAACGAGCTAGTCCATTAGAGGCATACTAGGGAGATGGTTTTGTCTATGTATCCACACATGCATTTAAGTCTCCGATCAATACAATTATAGCATGGATAATAAAAGATTATCATGAACAATGAAATATGATAATAACTAATTATCATCGCTTCTCCATAGCTCGTAGGTTCATTGTTGTCCAACAACATGATCTCCAAGACAGAGTTGTCGTACCACTTAGGAGCAGTACACATCCTTGTCGACGTACGAAGTTCGATAGTAACTTGATCCTGAAGCTTCATGATCATCATCATTAACTTCCTCTTCAACTAACGTAGGCTTCACAGAAACATCTTTCTGCGCTGCGCTACTCTCTGGTTGAACAAAGGTTTAACAACCTCATCAAGTTCTATCTTCCTCCCACTCAATTCTTTCGAGAGAAACATTTCCTCGAGAAAGGATCCATTTAAGCAACAAACACTTTGCACTAGGATCTGATATTGAAGGTTCACCCAACTGATCTTAGGGTATTCTATGAAGATGCATTTGTCCGCCTTGGGTTCGACCTCATTAGGTGAAAACATTTTCCACACAAGTGTCACAACCCCAAATATTAAGAAATGATAGCTTAGGTTTCTATCAAACCATAATTCACACGGTGTCATCTCAACGGATTTAGATGATGCCCTATTTAAAGTGAATGTAGTTGTCTCTAATGCATAACCCCAAAAATTATAGTAGTAAAACGATAAGAGACATCATAGTATGCACTATATCAACAGAGCATGACTATGATGTTCGGACACACCATCACACCATGGTGTTCCAGGTGGCGTTAGTTGTGAAACAAATTTCACATTGTCTTAAGTTGTATGCCAAACTTGTAACTCAGATATTCACCTCCACGATCATATCGCGGTCATTTTTATCTTCTTGTCACGATGATGTTTAAACTTCACTATGAATTTGCTTGAACCTTTCAAACGATTCAGACTTGTGTTTCACTTAGTAAATATACACTATATCTACTCAAATCATCAGTGAAGGTAAGAAAATAACGATATCCACTGCACGCTACAAGACTCACTAGATTGCATACATCAACATGTATCATTTCCAATGAATCACTTGCCCGCTCCATCCAACGGGGTCCTTTAGTCATCTTTCCCAAGAGGCATGGTTCGCATGTCTCAACCGATTCGAAATTGAATGAGTCCAAATATCCATCAGCATGGAGTTTCTACATGAGCTTTATACCAATATGACATTTAGCGGCAGTGCCATAAGTATGTGGTACTATCATTATTAACTTTGTATCTTTTGACATCAATGTTATGAACATGTGTACTACTATGATCAAGATTTCAACAAACCATTCTCACTGGGTGCATGACCATTGAAGGTATTATTCATGTAAACAGAATAACCATTATTCTCTAACTTAAATGAATAACTTTATTGCAATAAACATGATCTAATCATGTTCATGCTCAACGCAAAACACCAAATAACATTTATTTAGGTTCGTCACTAATCCTGAAGGTAGAGAGAGCGTGCAATGTTGATCACATCAACCTTGGAAACACTTCCAACACATATCGTCACCTCACCCTTAGCTAGTTCTCCGTTTATTCCGTAGCTTTTATTTCGAGTTACTAACATTTAGTAACCGAACCGGTATCAAATACCCAGGTGCTACTAAGAGTACTAGCAAGGTACACATTAATAACTCGTATATCAAATATACTTCTATCAATGTTGCCAGCCTTCTTATCTACCAAGTATCTAGGGTTGTTCCACTTCAGCGACCGCTCACCTCATAACAGAAGCACTTAGTCTTGGGTTTGAGTTCAACTTTGGGTTGCTTCACTGGAGCAGCAACTAACTTGCTATCCATGAAGTTTCCCTCCTTGCTCTTTCCCTTTTCGAAACTAGTGGTTTGGTTAACCATCAACACTTGACGCTCCTTCTTGATTTCTACCTTCGCGGTGTCAAACATCGCGAACAACTCAGGGATCAATACTTCTATCCCTGGTGTATTATAGTTCATCACTAAGTTCTAGTAGCTTTAGTGACAGTGACTTGGATAACTATATCAATCACTATCTTATCTGGAAGATCAACTCCCACTTGATCCAAGCGATTGTAGTACCCAGACAATCTGAGTACATGCTCAACGATTGAGCTATTCTCCTTCATCTTACAGGCAAAGAATCTTGTTGGAGATCTCATATCTCGCAACACAGGCACGAGCCTGAGATCACAATCTCTGCTCCTAGAACATCTCATATGTTCCGTGACGTTCAAAACGTTTCGGAGCCTCAATTCTAAGCCGTAATGCATGACACACTAAACTATCAAGTAGTCATTGAAACGTGCCTGTTAAATGTTCACAACATCTATAGACAACGCTAGTGGGGGTGGCGCACCGAGCGGTGCATTAAGGACATAAGCCTTCTGTGCAGCAATGAGGACAATCCTCAGATCACGGACCCAGTCTGCAATATTGCTACCAACATCTTTCAACTCTATTTCTCTAGGAACATATAAAAATTTAAGGGAGCTACAGCGCGAGCTAGTAATCTACAACATAATTTGCAAAGACACTTTGACTATGTTCATGATAATGAGTTCAATTAATCATATTACTTAAGAACTCCCACTCAAATTGACATCCCTCCGATCATTCGAGTGATACATGATCCAAATTCACCAACTCAAGTCCGATCATCACGTGAGTTGAGGTGGCTGCAATGGTGAACATCATTATGTTGATCATATCTACTATATGACTCATGTTCGACGTTTCGGTCTCTCGTGTTCCGAGGCCATGTCTGTACATGCTAGGCTCGTCAAGTTTAACCCGATTGTTCTGCGCGTGCAAATCTGGCTTGCACCCGTTGTATGTGAACGTAGAGTCTATCACACCCGATCATCACGTGGTGTCTCAACACGACGAACTTTCACAATGGTGCACACTCGGGGAGAACACAGTTCATCTTGAAATTCAAGTGAGGGATCACCTTATAATGCTACCGCCGTACTAAGCAAAACAAGGTGCATAAAAGGATTAACATCTCATGCAATTCATAAGTGACATGATATGGCCATGAACTTGTGTTTAAGATCTCCATCTTCGAAACACCGGCATGATCTCCATCGTTACCGGCACAACACCATGATCTCCATCATCTTGATCTCCATCAATGTGTTGCCATTGGGGTTGTGGCGCCAGCCCTGCTTCTACTTCTATTGCTACCGCTTAGCGATAAAGTAAAGCATTACATAGCGCTTAATGATTGACACGCAGGTCATACAATAATTAAAGACAACCCTATGGCTCCTGCCGGTTGCCGTACTCAACGACATGCAAGTCGTGAAATTCTATACATCACATGATCATCTCATACATCACATATATCTCATCATGTAATTGGCCATATCACATCACAACATACCCTACAAAAACAAGTTAGACGTCCTCTAATTGTTGTTGCATGTTTTACGTGGCTGCTACGGGTATCTAGCAAGAACAATTCTCACCTACGCATAAACCACAACGGTGATACACTAGTTGCTTTTCAACCTTCTCAAGGACCGCCTTTGTCGAATCCGATCCAACTAAAGTGAGAGAAACTGTCACCCGCAAGCCATCTAGGCAACAAGTTGCGTCGAGGGAACCGGTCTCTCGTAAGCGTACGAGTAATGTTGGTCCGGGCCGCTTCATCTCACAATCCCGCTGAACCAAAATCCGACCAAGGGAGGAAGCAATCTAAGCATCAACGCCCACAAACCTTTTGTGCTCTACTCGAGATCTCATCGAACTATCAACCTAGCTCATGATGCCACTGTTGGGGAACGTCGCATGGGAAACAAAAAATTTCCTACGCACACGCAAACCTATCCATGGTGATGAGCATCTACGAGAGGGAGAGTGGATCTACGTACCCTTGTAGATCGCTAAGCGGGAAGCGTTAAGAAACGCGGTTGGTGTAGTCGAACTTCTTCGCGATCCAAATCGCCGAGCGTCCCGCGATCCAATCACGAACCGTCCCGCGAACACATCATGATCCGTCCCGCGAACTCATCACTATCCGTCTCACGATCTTGATCACGATCTGTCCCGCGAACTCATCACGATCCGTTCCGTGATCACATCACGAACCGTCTCGCGATCTCGATCACGGTCCTTCCGATCTAGCGCCGAACGGACGGCACCTCCGCGTTCAGCACACGTGCAGCTTGATGACGATCTCCACCTTCTTGATCCAGCAAGAGGAGGTGGAGAGGAGAGAGAGTTCACCGGAAGCGTTACGACGCTCCGGTGATGGTGGTGGAGTGATTCCGGCAGGGCTTCGCCTAAGCGCTGTGGAAAATCGATCTAGAGGAGAAACTGTGCACCGGTGAAACGGGTAGCACGTGGCCGGAAATTCTGTCCAAAAACCACCCAATCCACTAGTATATATAGGAGGAGAGGAGAGGAGAGGCAGCCAAGGCCTTTGGGTCGGCCGAAATAGGAGGTGGGAAGCTATCCTACTTCACCTCCAATCCTACTTGGAGTAGGATTGCCTCCTATTGGCTGATTTTCCACTTTTTGCTTTAGGACTTTCTCTCCTGCGCCATGGGCCTTTGTGGCTGTTTTCCCAGACCACTAAGGGCTGGTTATTATTATCCCACAGACCATGGACCTCTTGGGGTCGAAATACCCCTCCCGGAGGCCTCCCGGTACACTATCGGCACTCCCGATACACTACCGGCACTCCCGGTACACTACCGATGAGCCCGAAACTTTTCCGGAAACCAAACTGGGACTTCCTATATATCAATCTTTACCTCCGGACCATTCTGGAGATCCTCGTGACGTCCGGGATCTCATCCAGGACTACGAACAAACTTCGGTCACCACCATACATAACTCTACACTACCGAAACGTCACCGAACCTTAAGTGTGCAGACCCTGCGGGTTCGAGAACTATGTAGACATGATCGAGACACCTCTACAGTCAATAACCAATGGCGGGACCTGGACGTCCACATTGGTTCCTACATATTCTACGAAGATCTTTATCGGCCGAACCTCTATGTCAAGGATTCAGTTAATCCCGTATAACGTTCCCTTTGTTCTTCGGTATGTTACTTGCCCGAGATTTGATCGTCGGTATCTCCATACCTAGTTCAACCTCGTTACCGGCAAGTCTCTTTACTCGTTCCGTAATACAAGATCCCGCAACTAACAATTAGTCACATTGCTTGCAAGGCTTATTGTGATGTTGCATTACCGAGTGGGCCCCGAGATACCTCTCTGTCACACGGAGTAACAAATCCCAGTCTCGATCCATGCCAACTCAACAGACACCATCGGAGATACCTGTAGAGCACCTTTATAGTCACCCAGTTACGTTGCGACGTTTGATACACACAAGGCACTCCTTCGATATCCGTGAGTTGCATGATCTCATGGTCATAGGAACATATACTTGACATGCGGAAAACAGTAGCAATAAACTGACACAATCATATGCTATGTTTGTAGTTTGGGTCTTATCCATCACATCATTCCCCTAATGATGTGATCCCGTTATCAAATGACATCTCATGTCCATGGCTATGAAACCTTAACCATCCTTTGATCAACGAGCTAGTCCATTAGAGGCATATTAGGGAGATGGTTTTGTCTATGTATCCACACATGCATTTAAGTCTCCGATCAATACAATTATAGCATGGATAATAAACGATTATCATGAACAATGAAATATGATAATAACTAATTTATTATTGCCTCTAGGGCATATTTCCAACACCGACAAGGCAAGTCCCTGGCAAGGACCGCCAGCGCACAGGCCAGGTGTCGATCCACCTGGACGCGTGTCATGGCATCGACGTTGGAGGGAGCTAAGCGGCACCAATGGGATGGGCCCCCGTCCCGTCCCACTGACGGACTGAGGCCCCTGACGGTGCATTTAATGCTCTTGTCCTACTCCGTCAGGGTTAGGTATGATAGCACTGAAGCAGCACTGTGCATCCCGTGTGCACATTGTACACCAATGTTGGGATTCCCTTAAGTATAAAAGGAGGCCCAGGGCGTTACAGAGGGGGACTTTTGGATTCATAGACTTTTGGAAGGTTAGACAACCGGACAACCCAACGGTTAGACAACCAGAGATTACCAAGCTCACGTCGCATCCGTTCGTGGCGCTCTTGTAGCTTGAACCCTAGAACACAATCAATACAACCAAGCAGGAGTAGGGTTTTACGCATCCGTGTGGCCCGAACCTGGGTAAAAACTCCCCGTGCGCCACTTACCAGACCGGCTCTTTGTGCCAGCTCGCCCCCTACCGAACCGAAAGGGATCCCCACGATCTCGTAGGCGTTCGTTCCCCATAAAAATTTTGGCGTGCCAGGTAGGGGGCGTGTGAGTGGCGCGAACCTATTCTCGTGATCCGCGCCCCAGCTTCATCATCGCCATGGCCCCTAAGAAGAAGGACCTGACAGTAGTTGGCCCATCCACGTTCGCCGTCCTTGTATTTGCGCGGACGGGAGACAGCGTACACACGGGTGGAGGAGGAGGAGGCGGAGGTTCCGAACTTCCGCGATGCTCCGGTGACCAAGGCCAAGCAGGTGGCGACGCTCGCCATGAAGACGCTCATGGCGGCGGTGGGAACCCCTGCGCCCCTGGGTCTCAGGATGGAGCAGTACCACCTACAGGTGGTACAGTGAACTCCGAGGGAGGGAGAGTGTCTTCTAGGGCACCCACGCCGGCGCCTATGCCGCGACCTCCTCAGGACGCGTGTGGAGAGCGCGCCATGACGCCCGCAGTTCACAGTGTCCCCATGGAAAAGCTCCTGCGCATCATTCCCAAGATGCGCGGGACCAGCATGCAAGCGGGAGTGGCATGCCGATGCGGGACCGCGGCAGTGCCCCTTCTAACACGGTTAGGAGTCAGAGCACCTCGCATTCCTCACGCCACTCGATGCCATCCATAATGGAGGAAGCGATAGCACGAGCACAGCTACTCCTTAACTTCCCTCCTGCCGCGGAGAAGCTCGACGAATGGAGAGCCACCATTTAGAGCCTCCTCGGCCTCGAAGATAAGCTTCGGCCCACAGGGCCGCCTCAAACCAATGGTAAAGTGCCCGGGGTCGACACGACCTCGACGCACTCTCCTCCACAACAGCATCGTCGGTTGCTGACCCGACGGACCGATGCCTACGACGGTTACTCACCGGTGTCGTCTGACCCACAAATGCGCAATGATCAGTGTCATGTTCTTCGGGAATGTGGCAAGGAGGACGCTAGAACCACGATCAAGCGGCGGCGAGAGTGCGCCTCCAGTCGGACAAGTGTGCGGGTCCCATTGTAGACAAGTCCGTGCTGGGGTATCCTGTCAGCTTGCCTTATGAGGCGGGCTGTCCAGCGTTTACTCATGAGTTGCGGCAAGTCCAGTGTCCCAACTCCCGCATGTTCAAACCAGAAGTCCTGGAGAAACATGACGGCAAGACCCATCCGTTAGAGTTCCTGAGCATCTACACCATTGCGGTGCAGGCTGCCGGGGGCCGCGACAAGAAGATATTGGCCAACTACTTCCTGTTGGTGCTTAAGCCCAACGTCAGGTCATGGCTGATGCACTTGCCGGAAGGGTCCATCACTTCCTGGGCAGACCTGTGTCACGAGTTCGTTGGTGCCTTCACCAGAGGTCATCAAGTTCCTGGCCAGGAGAGCGATCTACACATCATCCCCCAGAAGGAAGGAAAAACTCTGTGCAAGTACATCCAGAGGTTCAGCCGTGTGCATCACAACATCCCAGGCATTCACCCTCCCGCTGTTATCAGCACGTTTCATCAAAACGTGCGCAACCACAGGATGCGGGAAGAGCTGGCGATGAACAAATCAGGGACGTCGCCGAGCTTTATGCTTTGGTAGACAAATGCGCCCAGGCTGAAGAAGGGAGGAGACTCCCCTATGAAGATGTCGGCGCGGAGGTCAACTCTAAGGACGAAGACACCGCTGCCCCGGCAAAAAAGGGCCGACGGCAGAACAAGAAGCGCAAGGTCAAGACCGTGCTAGCCGTCGAAGGATCCGACAACCCCGGCGGTGCCAAGAAAGGCAAGGTCGACGACCCCGACAACGATGTTGCCGGGTGCACCTCCTGCCATACCCCGGCGGCTGCCAGCAAGCCAGAAAACTCCGGCAAGCAGTATTGCAAGATCCATCACACGAAAGGCCACGACCTCCAAGACTGTCGGCAAGTTGAGCAGCTTGTCGAGAAACAGAGGGCCGAATATGAAAGGCACGACAAGGAGAAGGGTCAGGATGGTGCTGAGGGGTCCGGCAAGAAGCGTGTTGGCCGAGGAGGTTGTCGTGACAAGCCCAAGCAACATAAGGATCGGCCCTCTTGTGGCCGCGACAAGCAAGAGGGAGATGATGATGATGTCAAAGAGGACTACGAGTCCAGTGAGCATGAGTTTCAAAAGGCTACAGAGGCGATGTGCATAGAAGGAGGAGCCTCATCGCATTCCTATCACCGCCAACTTAAACAATGGGTGCGTGAGGTTAATGCGTCAGAACCCTCTATCGGCACACAAAAACCTCTGAAATGGTCCAACACTCCTATCATCTTCGATGCCGACGATCACCTAGATCGCATAACTGCGATCAGGTGCCTACCATTGTTCGTCTCGCCAACAATCCGCAACCTCAAGATGATGAAGATGTTACTCAACAGTGGGGCCAGCTTGAACCTCAACTTGCCCGATGTCATTCGGAGGCTGCAGATTCCTAACAGAGATCTCGAGCCAACAAGCGCTTTCCAAGGGGTCAATTCAGGAAGGACTCGGCCAAAAGGCAAGGTCATGCTACCGGTGACGTTTGGTAGCAACATCAATTTCAGAATGGAGAAGATCGTCTTTGATGTTGCCGAGATCTTGTTGCCATACAACGGCATTCTCGGTCGTCCGACACTGGCCAAGTTCATGTCAGCCACTCATTTCGCTTACAACGTGCTGAAGATGCCCGGACCAATGAGCGTCATTATCATCCACTCCGAAAGGAAGAGCGTGCTTATCTGCGCCAACCAACTCTATCGGGGCGCAGTCGCAGCACTAGCCACTAAGGCACTTGCTCCTACCGCTAAACCTCCCGGGGGGAAAGACTGGCAAGGCCTCCGGTGCACAATCCGGCAAGCGCACCTCTTCGGGGTGTTGCACTACTGTTGACGACGTGCCAGAGAGCTCCATCGGCAAGAGCAAACAGTTCAAGGCTGCCCTGCGAGAGACCAAGAAGGTGCCCGCCAACGAGGATGGCACAGGGGGAAATTTCACCATTAGTTCCACCCTTGACGACAAATAAGAAAGCACGCTCGTCGCCTTCCTGCGGGCGAGTGTCGATGTGTTTGCATGGCAACCATCTGATATCCCTGGTGTTCCCAGGAAGGTGATTGAGCACCACCTTGCCGTCTGTCCACACGCGCGGTCCGTCAAGCAGAAGGTTCGGAAGCAAGCTTTGGAGCGGCAATAGTTTATTGCCGAAGAAATAAGGAAGTTAGAGGCAGCTGGCCTGATCAGAGGAGTACTCCACCCTACATGGTTGGCCAATCCAGTCGTAGTGCACAAGGCGAATGGGAAGTGGAGGCTATGCATTGATTTCACAGACATCAACAAGGCCTGCCCCAAAGATCATTTTCCCTTGCCGCGTATCGATCAGATTGTGGAATCCATTGCCGGCTACGACTTACTATCTTTCCTTGACGCCTATTCAGGCTATCATCAGATTTTTATGGCCAAGGAAGACGAAGAGAAGACCGCGTTTATCACCCCATGTGGTACGTACTGCTTTTTGCGTATGCCTTTCGGGTTGAAAAGCGCTGGTTCTACCTTTGCAAGAGCAGTCCAGATTGGTTTTGAGCCCCAACTACATAGAAATATGGAGGCTTATATGGATGACATAGTGGTCAAAACCCAGGACAAGGCTACACTCATATCAGACCTAGAAGAAACATTTGCCAATCTGCGCAAGATCAACATGAAGCTCAACCTCGAGAAATGTGTGTTTGGCGTCCCATCTGGCAAGCTTCTTGGGTTCTTTGGGTCTCAATGCGGAATCGAACAAAATCCCGACAAGATCTAAGCAATTGAGAAGATTGAGGCACCAAGACGAGTCAAGGACGTGCGACGCCTTGTCGGCTGTGTTGCTGCTCTAAGTAGGTTCATCTCAAAATCTGCTGAGCATGCCCTACCCTTTTTCAAAAACTTGAAGAAGGCGCGTCCAATGAAATGGACTCCAAAAGAGGAGGCGGCGCTGTAGGGCTTGAAGAAGTACCTTTCCTCTCTGCCGATCCAAGTTGCGCTGAATCCACAAGAGTCGTTGCTGCAGTACCAAGCAGCAACAAATCAAGTGGTGAGTGCTACACTAGTGGATGAAAGAGAGGTTGACGAAGAAGAAGCAGCAACGGCAGGGATGCCAAGCAATGAGCCAGGACAGTCTCCAACAGGGTCTGGTGCCGGCAAGGAAGGATCTACGCAGTTGAAAGAGATAGTTCGAAAGAAGAAAGTGATGCAGCGACCAGTCTATTTTGTCAGCTCCTTGTTGTAGGGGGCTAGATCAAGGTATTCTGGCGTGCAAAAATTGCTCTTCAGCCTTCTCATGGCCTCGAGGAAGCTGCGCCATTACTTTCAAGCACATGAGATCACCGTTGTCACCCGCTTCCCGCTACAACGGATATTGAGAAACCCAGGAGCTATTGGCGGGATTGTGGAGTGGGCTCTGGAACTATAAAGCTTTGGTCTTAGGTTTTAAAGCACTTCGACCATTCCGAGCAGGGCCTTGGAAGAGTTTATTGCGGAATGGACCCCAACACACGATGAAGAGATTCAAGAGTCAACTCTCCTTGGCAAGGAGACTAATCGAGAATGGATCATGTATTTTGATGGGGCTTTCTTGCTGCAGGGCGCTAGTGCTGGAGTGCTACTTGTTGCACCCACCGGAGAGCACCTCAGATATGTGGTCTAGATGCACTTTCCCTAGGAGAGATCAACGAACAACACTGCTGAGTACGAAGGGCTGCTTGCTGGTCTCACGATTGCGGCGGACCTTGGGATCAAGAGACTTATTGTCACGGGTGATTCTCAACTTGTCGTCAGGCAAGTGAACAAAGATTACCAGAGTCCATTGATGGAAGCTTATGTAAATGAAGTGAGGAAGTTGGAAGAATGTTTTGACGGCCTGCAAATGGAGCATGTTCCACGTGCAGAGAACAACGTTGTCGATGGCCTGTCAAAATGTGTTGCCCTTAAGTTACCTGTGGAACCAGAAACTTTTGTGTTCCAACTAACTCAACCCTCCGTGACACCATCAACTGGACAAGAGAAGAGAAGGAAGTTAAGTTTCGGCAAGTATTTCTCGGTAGAGCTTCCTGAAGCTGCCAGCGAGAAGATTGCCAGAGGGAACGGTAGGCTTGCCGGTGAGTACTATGCTCCTGCGGGGCCATCGACTCTTGCCGTAGAAGCATACGCTCCCGCCAGGCTTGCCAGGGCGCAGCAGACTCCGGCAGGCCCTCAGGCCCTTGTCGTCATGGCAAACGCTTCCTTGGCAGAAGATACGCCTTTCATCCTTGTTGTCGAGCCCCAGGCTCTAGCATGGGCACAAGACCTTGTCCAATTCCTTTAAACGGGAGAACTCCCCGAGGAACAAGAGGAAGCAGAGAAAGTAGCCCGCCGGTCTCATATGTACCAGTTCGTAGACATCATCCTGTACAGAAAGAGATCGAATGGAATGAAACTGAAGTGCATTTCTCGGGAGGATGGACTGGAGCTATTGGTAGAGATACATGAAGGTATATGTGGCTCCCACACAGGATCAAGTGCACTTGCCGGAAAGGCATTTCGGCAAGGTTTCTTTTGGCCCACTGCCCTCCAGGATGCAACTGCGTTAGTAACCAAGTGTGAAGCATGCCAGTTTCATTCAAAGAAACTACATCAACCAGCTCAAGCCCTCCAAACAATCGCTCTGTCCTGGCCAGTTTCGGTCTGGGGGCTCGACATCTTGGGCCCCTTTCCCCACGCCACCGGGGGCTTTGAGTACTTGTACGTGGCAATCGACATGTTCACAAAGTGGCCAGAAGCGGAAGCAGTGAGGAAGGTGACATCATAGTCTGCCATCAAGTTCTTTAAAGGACTAGTTTGCAGCTTTGGTGTTCCCAACAAAATCATCACTAACAACATCACACAGTTCACGAGCTGCACCTTCATGCAGTATGTCCAAGACCTTGGTAGAAAAATCTGTTTTGCTTCCGTTGCCCACCCAAGGAGCAACGGCCAAGCGGAGAGGGCTAATGCTGAAGTGCTGCAAGGCCTCAAGACAAGAACTTTTGATAGGCTGCACAAGTGTGGAAGGAACTGGATTGATGAGTTGGCGGTGGTTCTTTGGTCAATCAGGACGACACCAAATCGAGCTACCGGCCAGACACCCTTCTCCCTTGTCTATGGGGCGGAGGTAGTTCTCCCAATGGAACTCATATACGGGTCACCTCGAGTGCTCACTTATGATGAGCTTGAGCAAGAGTAGTTGCGGCAAGATGACGCGACGCTCCTTGAGGAAGACCGTCTTCAGGCTACTATGAGAGCTGCATGCTACTAGCAAGCCTTGGGTCGCTATCATAGCCGCAAGGTCAATGCCGGAAGTCTTGAGGAAGGCAACCTTGTTCTTCGGTCAGTTCAGTCTGCCAAGAATCCAAACAAGTTGACGCCAAAGTGGGAAGGCCCTTACCAGGTAGTACGACTCACTAGGCCCGGCACAGTCCGCGTGGAGACCGAGGATGGAGTTCCGGTGAGCAACTCCTGGAATATCGAACATCTTCTAAAGTTCTACCCATGAGGTGCGGTTGTCGGGCCAGCCTCGGCAACCACCTTTTGTACAAGTCTTGCCGCTGAAGCATGTAATCCTTGGTACAAAGCCAGGCTCAGACCTTGTAAGTAGATAACTAAATATAAGTGTTCCGCAATCCTATGCGATTCTCATGTTTACTCATGTGCATGTATATCTGAAGTGTTGCATTGCACTTAATCCCGGCAAGGACCAACGGACCGCCAAGGTTCCATATCCATATATTCTCTTCTTTCTTTTTCACAAAGAACAGAAGGATCCCTGTCGTGCAGCTTTGCCCGGGGGGATGATGGTGTGGATACCTATGAGCCCGGTGTCCCAAAAAAACTTGTCGGAAGGAGAAAGGCAACAAAAAGTTAAGTTGCGAAAACCCCATGTGAATCCTTGTCGAAAGTTATTTTCCTTGAGAGACTTTGATTTTTGTATGGAAAACCTGCACGCTGGGGAACCTTGCCATGATTGGATGCGCCCTCACTGCGTTCGGAACCGCTCAACGGTTTAAGTGGCTTCACCCGCGCTCCTTGTTTTGTTTTGAGTCCGCTCAATGATTCAAGTGACAGCGCTCGCGCTCTTATCTCGTTTTTGAGTAAGGCTGACGCCTTGAACGGCCGCGCCAAGGACGCCAAGGTGTCTTGACGGCAGTGGCACTGCCAGGAGGCTACTAAGGACCCATTCCTCAAAGCGCTCGCGGTAGGGCAACACACACTGGCAAGATTCTTCCAGAAAGGGCGTAGGGAAAATTTCGTGCACAGAAACAGTCTAACAAGGAAGATAATATGCATTCATTCAAAATAGGGTAAAAATTTACATAAGATATCGCATTTTTTCCAAGTACATCTCTATTTGACTTTCTCCCCCAGGGAAGATTACAAGAAGAAAAAGATGGAAAGGAGAGGTGGGATACAAGAATAAAAAGATGGCGAGAGGCCCCCGGCAGAAGCCCGGCCTGACCCCTCTGGACAAGCACTGCGCGGACGAGCAGGGCTGCCACCTGGGCAGGCAAGAACCCGGACCCTCTTGGACCAGCATTGCACAGAGGAGAGGGCCAGGGCGGGTGGAAAGGGGGATGGACCCTAGAATCCGAAGTCCACGGGCATGCTGGAGCTGGAATATGAGGCAGCGCCCGAGACTGAAGCACCCGGTAAGGACATCTTGTCGGAACGGGGAGAGGCATGAGGCCGGCGATGATGGTGCGGCCGGCGGTGAGTCCGAGCTCGAATCTTCAGGCTCCGACTTGACCGCCCGAGGACCGGACTCATCACCGATGTCTTCGCCGCTGTCCTCCCCGTCGCTCTTGCCGGAGTACAGGCTTTCAGCGCTGCTCATGCTCTCTTCACAGAAGCTGAGGCGGGTGCCGAAGCTCCCATAAATCTTGATGAAGAGTGTATTGGTCCCCGTCATTTTAAAACGAAGAGTGTGCCCCACCTAGAGATTGTGGGCACGGACGAAGGTCTTCCAACCTTGCCTAAGGAACATAATGCGGCATGCTGGATACTCAACGTCCACCCGCATTGTGCCATTGCAGCACCCTGCCATCTGCAGCCACAGGAAGGGCGGCTTTAAGTCCTCCATCGCCCTAGTGAAGAGGCGCGGGAGGCACAGATGGCTCTGGAGGGGACCGCCTAGCTCGAGGATGAAGTCCAGCACCGTCCCCTCGGCGTGGGCCTCTTCAATGGAGGTGACTGGCATCAGAGGAGGGGGTGGAGTAGTGCTCCTCCTCCCCTGACCTCGGCCTCCACGGCGGCGACGACCTCTCACGCCTCTACCACCACGTGAACCCGAGCCTCCCTCCGCCTCCACGGCTGAAGCAACAACATGATCTAGACAAGAGCTCCTCCTCGTAGTCGAGGAAGGTGGTCGCCCCGCCCCCTGGTCATGGTTAAGGGAGGGTGCTACCTGAAGATTGAGAAGACGAGGGAAGGGGAGGCAGACTGCGGAGTTTTGCGCTCGAAGGGCAAAATAAGGATGGATGAGCTTCGCCCCCGCTGTCCCCAATTTATAGGAGGAAACGCAGAGACTGGCTCTCCCCCACTCCAAAGGATGCCACCCACCTCCTCCAATAGCGGCGCCCTCGATCACGGGGCGAACAGCAACCGCACCGTCCCCCCAATCCATGGTGCCGCAGTTACTGCCTTTTCTCAAGACTTTAAATCACGGGCGCCCATTGCTAGCTCCCCGCTATGCATGTGGCACGCGTGGCGGAAAAGACCTGACGCGGTAATTGAAAACTTGACGGCTGTGCCGCACACGTATTCCCACTACCCGCATTCAATGGGTATCGTGGGGAAGCGCAGCAAGCACAATGATCAGAACTGCAAGGCCCTGCCATGCGTGCCTGTGCACTGGTTGGGCCTAGCCCAACAACACCTCGCGACATGTATGGCCCAGGTCCGAGGGCTCCTGTCAGCGCACTAGAGTCCTTGTGCCATCTAGTGCCCCTTTACTCGTGCACGGGCAGTAGTAGTCGCCCCGGTAGCAAGGCCGAGTGAAGACTTGTCAAGAACCAGCACAGAAGACTCGAGACTACCGGCAAGACCTTGCCAGGACGGCTGTAGATCCTCTAGGCCCCTGGCAAGGCAAGGTCCCGGCAAGGCAAGGCCCTAGCAAGGACCGCTAGCGCACAGGCCAGGTGTCGATTCACCTCGATGCGTGTCGCGGCGTCGACGTTGGAGGGAGATAAGCGGCACTGATGGGATGGGCGCCCGTCCCGTCCCATTGACAGACTGAGGCCCCTGGCGGTGCATTTAATGCTCTTGTCCTACTCCGTCAGGGTTAGGTACGATAGCACTGTAGCAGCATTGTGCATCTCGTGTGCACATTGTATGCCATTGTTGGGATTCTTTTATGTATAAAAGGAGGCCCGGGGCATTATAGAGGGGGACTTCTGGATTTTTAGACTTTTGGAAGGTTAGACAATCAGACATCAAACAGTTGGGCAGTTAGACAACCGGACAGCCCAACGGTTAAACAACAAGAGATTACCAAGCTCACGTAGCAGCCGTTCATGGCGCTCTTGTAGCTTGAACCCTAGAACACGATCAATACAACCAAGCAGGAGTAGGGTTTTACGCATCCGTGCGGCGCGAACCTGGGTAAAAACTGCCCATGCGCCGCTTACCAGACCGGCTCTTTGTGCCAGCTCGCCCCCTGCCAAACCAAAAATGATCCCCGCGATCCCATAGGTGTTCGTTCCCCACGATAGGAATGTTGGTTGCACAGATTTGGAGTGTTTGGCTTTGGACAGACTTTGGTGGGAGAGTTTGTGGGTGTCTTTGGTGACTATCACTTGTGCACGTATAAGCGTTTTGTTCACCAGCAAAACCTTACCCCCTTTTAATAGTATTGGCTTTCCTATGGACTCAAAGTGATTTCTCACAAATAAAAAATGTAGAGTCCTCTTGCTTCAAGTTTATCCAATCCATTTCCTTGCATCTTGGGGTATTCCACAATCTCTTTTTGCCAACCCAACTCTCCATGGACTATTATCTGAAACACACTAGATAAAACTATTAGTCCAACAGACAATGTATGTTGTCATGAATTATCAAAACCACCAAGGGAGCATGTTGTGCTTTCAATCTCCCCCTTTTTGGTAATTGATGATAGCATACAATCAAGGCTTCAAATAAAGATGTGTGTGAATATAATGAAGACTTTGAGAGACACGTGGCTTAGATTTGCTCCCCCTAAATGTGTGTAGTCCTTCAAAGGATAGTTGATTTGGAATGCATGGACACACTTATGGATGAAGGGATATAAGGAGTCTTGTGTATCTTGGCTATATGCATCAATACATATGAATAAAATGTATCCTCGTTCAAGACTTCACTCTTGCCAACAATTTGTGCAAGAAGAAAGAGATCAAATTGATCAAAGATATGATGCATATACTTACCTTGAGTTATTGAGCATGCTAGTAGTAGAACCACACTTGAGAAAACAATGTTAGGAAATGCAAGAGTATTCTACTAACCAAAGGAAATAGAACTCAAAAGATACCAAGATATGGAGAACATATAAAATATGATAATCCTTAAGATTACTATGTCTCCCCTTCTCCATTAATCCTTTAGAACTTTCTCCCCTGGGATATGAAAGTAGTAATTCATCCTGTCCCCCTGAATCTCAGCATGTAGATATTGGGATTGGATAGGGTGAGAAAAGTCTAAAGTGATCAGTCAAATAAAATATGCAACGAATATTATTGAGCTTAGAGTTTTCTCCCCCCTTACTTTGGTATTCTCCCCTTGTTTATATAAGTATAAACTTTAAATATTCTCCTCTCCCCCTAAATCATATCTCTCCCTTTACATAAGCATGTAACTCTCGCTTTAGCATGAAGCTTTTGTATTCTCCCCCTTTGACACTAATTTCCAAAAAAGGTCAAAGTTAGGAGTAGGTACAGGGATCATTGACAGGAAAGGGATCCTTGAGAGCAAGGGCCATTGAAAGTAGGGTTCATAGAAACAAACTAAGGGAAGCATTGAATGTAACTTCTCTTCCGGTGGCAGATATTAGTATTCTCCTCCTTTGAGCTAGGGATCCTTGAATAAAGAATTTCTCCCCCTAAGTTTTGCTTGTTATTCTCCCCTCTTTTTTTATGAAGGGGTCATCGAAGTAACAGAAGAAGGACATATTAGATAAGAAAAACAAATCGGCGACTCTGAGGCAGATAGATCGGTGGTACCGAGATTTTGTAGTGCAGCTTGTCTGCAATTTTGGTGGAACCGAGATATCTGAGTCAATGGATCCGAGGCAAAAAACATAAAGAAAAGAATAAGAGACCACATTTCTGATTTTCAAAGAAGTATAGAAAATATTTCCGAAAGAAAAGTGAAGGGCATCATCTAGAAAAGATTTGAGTGGTTACTAGAGATCATGCAAATAGAGAACAAACCACACGAGACTCTTAACTAGTGATGGGCGGTGACTAGGTCACCTATATAAGAGTATATTGACTTAGGAGCCAAGCAAGAATACTTGATCATAGGTCATACTCTATGTTAAGCTCAAAATGGGGTTACCATTTTTCGATTAAGCATTTTAATGTCTTCATATCACTTGAGTTGCTTTAGCTCATGACTTGGAGTAAAGCCTTTTCAAGGCTATGAGAGCATACCTTTGAGTGATTTTGATGACGTTGCTCGTAGGAGAACTTGTTGAGGATGCTCAAGGTTGATGAGGAACTTCATGAGTTGGGAGAAATCCTTTTCGTTCGAGTACACTTGTTTCCTACAAGGGTTAGTCATGCAAGGAAGATCAATATGTATATCCATTTGACATGATAGTAACTAAGATTTTGCAATAATGATAAAGTATATGTCAAGGATATGTCTTGTTGTCTTCTTCCTTCCATCATCAAGAGGGGTTGTGGATACTTGGTCAAGACAAGATTGCTTATATTTGGAGTTGGTTGCAATCTCATGGAATGAAGTTCTTCCAAGTACCTACAAACGGTTAGATGCAATGCAAGGGAGCATAGAATTCCATGGTATAAGATAACATGTTAGCAATATCTTGGAAGTATCAAGAAAGCTCATGCCCTTGCAAGCATCTGAGTGAGACTAGATCAAGTTTGAAGCATCAATGATGTTCAACTCACTCCTCAAGTGACAAAAAGTGTTCTCATCAAGTGGCTTAGTAAAGATATCGGCCAATTGCTTGTTAGTGCGAACATGCTTAAGATTAATATCTCTTTTGGCAACATGATCACGAATAAAATGACGTCGAACTTGAATATGCTTAGTTCGAGAGTGTTGCACAGGATTTTGTCCAATCTTAATAGCACTTTCATTGTCACAAAGTAATGGAACGTTTTTAACATGGATTCCATAATCCTTAAGCGTTTGTGTCATCCATAGTAACTGTGCACAACAAGATCCAGCAACAATATACTCAGCTTCGACAGTAGATAGAGATATCGAGTTATGTTTCTTGGAAGATCAAGACACAAGAGATCTACCTAAAAATTCACAAGTACCCAAGGTGGATTTTCTATCAACCTTGTCACCAGCATAGTCCGAATCAGAATAGCCAACAAGGTTCAAAGAAGATCCCTTGGGATACCAATCCCAAAGTTTGGTGTTTGTATCAAATATCTCACAATACGTTTCACGACCAAAAGATGACACTCCTTAGGTGCAGCTTGATATCCAGCACACATGCAAACACTAAGCATAATATCGGGTCGTGATGCACATAGATATAGCAATGAACCTATCATAGATCGATAAACTTTTTGATCAACCGGTTCATCTTCCTTGGTAAGATCAACATGTCCACTAGTTGGCATGGGAGTTTTCATACCTTTGCACTCTTGCATGTTGAACTTCTTGATTAAGTCCTTGGTATACTTGGTTTGAGAGATGAAAGTTCCTTCTCTTGATTGCTTGATTTGCAATCCAAGAAAGAATTTCAGCCCACACATCATGGACATCTCATACTTCTCGGACATCAACCTTCCAAATCTTTCACTAAATTGAGGGTTAGTGGAACCAAAGATAATATCATCCACATAGATTTGGCACACAAATAAATCTCCATTAACTCTCTTAGTGAACAAGGTTGCATCAATTTTACCAATTTCAAAACCTTTTTCAATGAGAAACTTTGTTAAGCATTTGTACCAAGCACGAGGGGCTTGCTTAAGACCATAAAGGGCTTTACGAAGCTTGTAAACATGATTAGGTTTCTTAGGAATCACAAAACCATGTGGTTGCTTAACATAAACCTCTTCTTCAATCTCACCATTTACAAAGGCACTCTTAATGTCCATATGATAACGCGTGATATCATGGTGATTAGCATAGGCAAAACGAATTCGAATAGCTTCTAGTCTAGCAACAAGGGCATAAGTCTCACCGTTGTCCATACCTTCGAATTGAGTATATCCTTGGGCCATGAGACATGCCTTGTTGCATATGACTTGACCGTCTTCATCTTGCTTGTTCCAAAACACCCATTTGGTTCTGATGATGTTGTGCTCATCTTCGGGCTTCTCCACGATTGTCCACACTTCGTTCCTTTCGAAGTTGTGAAGCTCTTCATGCATAGCGTTCACCCAATCCGCGTCTTCAAGAGCTTGTTCTATATTCAAGGGCTCAATGCTATATATGAAAGAATAATGTTCACAAAAGTTAGCTAGACGAGTTTTACAGGGAGTGATTCTCCTGGTTTGGATATCTCCAAAGATTTGGTTTAGGGGATGGTTCTTGGTCACTTGTGCTCGAACTCGGGTCAGCTTCCGATTGTTGGATGGTGGAGATTCTTCTTCATCATCATATCCTTCGTCTTTGTTGTTGTCAACGTGATCATCTCCTTGAGGTGGTGGTGAAGGAGGTTGTGGTGGATCTTCATGATGTACTTCCTCCTCCTCTTCATCTTGTCATGTACCGCTTGTGGATGCCTCCATGTTATGTTGTGGTTCACCTTGTCATGAAGTAGGGGCTTCCACTTGAGTTGATGAAGTACTTACCTTCACCTCCATGGGACGAATCTTGCCGATGGGTAAATCTAGGATAACTTCCGAAGGGTCCTTATCACCTACATCATTTGGCAATTGTTCGACTTGCGAACCAATAGATTCATCAAACTTCACATCTACCATCTCTTCAACTTTTCGAGTGAAGTTGTTGTAGAAATGGTAAGTGTGAGAGTTCGATCCATAACCAAGTAGGAATCCTTCATGAGATTTAGGAGCAAATTTAGTACGACGATTCTTGTCAAGCATCTAACACTTGGAGCCGAATACCCGAAAGTATCCAACTTGGGTTTTTTTACCGGTGAGTAGCTCGTATGCCGTTTTATCGAGAAGCTTGTGCAAGTAAAGTTAGTTTGTGGCATGACATGTTGTTTCCACGGCTTCTGCCCAAAAGTGTCTTGGCGTCTTGTATTCGTCAAGCATCGTTCTGGCCATATCAATAAGCATCTGGTTCTTCCTCTCAACAACTCCATTTTGTTGAGGCGTGTATGTAGCCGAGAACACATGTGAGACACCTTCTTCATCAAGAAAGGTATCCACATGGATGTTCCTGAACTCCGATCCATTGTCGCTCCGAACTTTCTTGATATTCACTTCGAATTGATTTTGCGCTTTGCGAACGAAGTTCTTGAAGATCTTTTGAACCTGTGACTCACCATCAAGGAAAAGTACTCACATAAATCTGGAAAAATCATCAACTATAACTATACCACAGGAATTTCCACCGAGACTCTTGTAAGCATTGGGACCGAAAATATCCATGTGAAGTAACTCGAGTGGTCTCCTAGTAGTCATGATATTCTTAATGGGATGACTTCCGCCTACTTGTTTTATGGCTTGACAAGTACTACAATGTCTATCTTTGGCAAAGATAACATATTTTACACCAAGTATATGATCACCTTTGATTAGCTTATCTAGATTGCGCATGCCTACATGTCCAAGTCTTCTATGCCATAGCCAACCTTTAGAGGATTTAGAAATTAAGCAAGTGTGAGGCTTGGATCCCTTAGTGAAATCAACAATGTATAGATCACCTCTACGGAAACCGGTAAAGACCATTTTATGATTATATTGACGAAACACTTGGCAGTCTACTTTCGTGAATAACACATTGAAACCAAAATCGACAAGTCTAGATACAGAAAGAAGATTGTAGCCAAGGGATTCAACAAGCATAACATTTTGAATAGAGCTATCATGGGATATGGCCACCTTACCAAGGCCAAGTACCTTCCCCTTAGAGTTGTCTCCAAAGGTCACGTAACTTCAAGGACCTTGATTAGGCGTAATCTCTTGGAACATGTCTTTATCACCAGTCATGTGATCCATACATCCACTATCGAGCATCCACTCTTTTCCTCCGGATATATAATCCTTGAAGTTTGCCATTAGACTTAGATTCTTCATGATCTTTTCATGCTTGATGTCGAACAACTCATCTTAACCAAGGTAGTCATGTTCCACATTGTCATCATCAAGTGGGAAATATTTGTCATAAAGAACAAGAGATTACTTAGAATTTTTATCATGACAATGCTCAAGTTTATGATTGCGAATGGCTTCAAAGGTAATGTTGTTGATACTGGTAACATCTCCTTTAGCACGCATAAGACCACGGAGCTCAAATAGGCATATATCAAAGTTTGGATCACTAGGCTTCATTTTGTGAAAAGCAATAGTTTTGTGAAGAATTTCATCAAGATTTCCTAATGACATATTTGGATATCGTTTCTCCAAATCAGTCCACAAGGTATAGGCACATGCAAAGTTCTTCAATTGAGAAAACACGAATCTTGGTAAACATCTAATAATAAGATTGATAGTTCTTAGGTTCAAGCATGTTAATTTCCTCTTCGTGTGTGGGATGCAATTCATCAATAGGAGGCTCATAGGGGCGCATAACATATTTGCTCAATTGAAATTCATTAAACAGCTCAAGCATCAAAGTTTTCCATTGAATATAACACTCTCCATCAAGAATAGGCACTCTAGAACTCAAACTCCCTATACTAGAAACATCCATCTTCCTTTGCGGTGATTAAATCGATGCAATGGAGACCAATGCTCTGATACCAATTGAGGGATCACTAGAAGAGTGTCTAGAGGGGGGTGAATGGACTACTAGCAGGAAATTAAAACCTAACCTTTTCCCAAGTTAATTCGTTGGTAGATTTTAACAGTTTTAGCAAGACTAGCAAGTCTATATACCCTACACATGCATGTCAACAAATATGGCAGCGGAAAGTAAAGACATTGCACAAGAAGTAAAGAGTTGAGATATGGAGATCAAACGCAATTGGAGATGCAAGGATTTTTCCCGTGGTTCCAATAGGTGGTGCTATCGTACATCCACATTTATGGAGTCTTCAACCCACAGAGGGTAACGGTCGCGAGAGTCCACGAAGTAGTAACCTTGACTATTCCATAACGGCTTCCATCCACGAAGGACTAGCCTCACTATGGGTAGATCTTCACGAAGTAGGCGGTCTCCTTGCCCTTACAAACTTCTTGGTTCACTTCACAATACGAAGTAGGAGGCTCTGAAGCGACACCTAACCAATCTATGAGGCACCACCCTCCAAAAGGTAATAGGCTCGGTAATGTCGATGAACTCCTTGCTCTTGTGCTTCAAGATGATAGACTCCTCAACACACAATTACTCTCTCAAAGATATGGCTTGGTAGACGGGATGGGATTGGTGGAAAGCAACTTGGGGAGGCTAGAAATCAAGATCTATATGGTTGGAGTGGAAGATCTTGACCTCAACACAAGGGTAGGTGGTTCTCTCTCAAAAAACTGATAAAATAGGTATGGAATAGTCCTTATTGCTTCTCTTTCGAGTAGGTGGTAGTGGAGGGGTATACATAGGTATCCTCAAAAACCCAACCATTACACACAATAAGTCATACTTGGTGACACCGATCTCGGTGGTACTGAAGTGACCAAAGGTGGCATCTTTTGAATCTCGGAGGGACCGATATAGGAACCTTGGTTGCACTGATAAAGTGACCAACTGTCAGAATGCGCAATCTCGGTGACGCCAATTCGACAATCTCAGAGGGACCGAAAATGTGAACTTGCGTAATAGAAAGTTGGCAGCCTGAACTCGGTGGCACCGGTATGGAATCGGCTGTAGCGAAGTGGCTAGGGTTTGGCTTAGTCTATCTAGGGTTTGGAATCGGTGGCACCGAATGTGGAATGTTGGTTGCACAGATTTTGAGTGTTTGTCTTTGGACAGACTTTGGTGGGAGAGTTTGTGGGTGTCTTTGGTGACTATCACTTGTGCACGTATGAGCATTTTGTTCACTAGCAAAACCTTACCCCCTTTTAATAGTATTGGCTCTCCTATGGACTCAAAGTGATTTATCACAAATATAAAATGTAGACTCATCTTGCTTGAAGTTTAGACAATACATTTCCTTGCATCTTGGGGTATTCCACAATCACTTTTTGCCAACCCAACAATCCATGGACTATTATGTGAAACACACTAGATAAAAGTATTAGTCCAAGAGACAATGTATGTTGTCATGAATTATCAAAACCACCAAGGGAGCATGTTGTGCTTTCAGGGTGACTCTTTCTCCCACTTTAGTCGGATTGGTTAACAATTTTTGTATCATCATTGTGGGGTTTTCATAGGTAAGAATTGTTCTTCCTAGATACTCGTAGCAGCCACGTAAAACTTGCAACTACAATTAGAGGACGTCTAACTTGTTTTTGCAAGGTATGTTGTGACGTGATATGGCCAATTACATTATGATATATATGTGATGTATGAGATGATCATGTATTGTATAGAATATCACGACTTGCATGTCGATGAGTACGACAACTAGGGAGGGAGCCATAGGGTTGTCTTTAACTATTTTCGTCGTTTTGCTTTACTTTATCGCTATGAGTTAGCAATAGTCATGGACGCAACAGTCGGCACGACAACCTCATGGCCACACATTGAAGGAGATCAAGATGATGGAGATCATGGTGTCATGCCGGTGACGATGGAGATCATGTCGGTGCTTTGGAGATGGAGATCAAAAGCACAAGTTCATGGCCATATCATGTCACTTATTATTTAAATGTGATTTTAATACTTTTATGCATCTTATTTTGCTTAGGACGATAGTAGCATTATAAGGTGACCCCTCACTTAAATTTCAAGATAAAATTGTGTTCTCCCCAAGTGTGCACCATTGCAAAAGTTTGTCGTTTTGAGACACCACATGATGATCGGGTGTGATAGACTCTACGTTCGCATACAATGGGTGCAAGCCTATGTTGCACGTGTGGAACACTCGGGTTAAACTTGACGAGCCTAGCATGTACATACATGGCCTCGGAACACAAGAGACCGAAAGGTCGAACATGAGTCATATAGTAGATATGATCAACATGAAGATGTTCACCAGTGAAACCACCTCAACTCATGTGATGATCGGACTTGAGTTGGTGGATTTGGATCATGTGACACTCGAATGACCAGAGGGATGTCAATTTGAGTGGGAGTTTTTTAAGTAATATGATTAACTAAACTCATTATCATGAACATAGCCAAAATGTCTTTGCAAATTATGTTGTAGATTACTAGCCCGCGTTGTAGCTCCCTTGAATTCTTTATATGTTCCTAGAGAAATAGAGTTGAAAGATGATGGTAGCAATAATGCGGACTCGCTCCGTGATCTGAGGATTGTCCTCATTGCTGCACAAAAGGCTTATGTCCTTAATGCACTGCTCGGTGCACCACCCCCTCAAGCATCTTATGTAGAGGTTGTGAACATCTGACATGCATGTTCTGATGACGACTTGATAGTTCAGTGCATCATGTATTACAGCTTAGAATTGACGCTCCAAAATGTTTTGAATGCCACAAAACATATGAGATGTTCTAAGAGCTGAAATTGGGATCTCAGGCTCGTGCCCGTGTTGAGAGGTATGAGACCTCCAACAAGATTCTTTGCCTGCAAGATGAAGGAGAATAGCTCAATCGGTGAGCATCTGCTCAGATTGTCTGGGTACTACAATCGCTTGAATTGAGTGGGAGTTGATCTTCCAGATAAAATAGTGATTGATATAGTTCTCCAAGTCACTGTCACTAAGCCACTAGAGCTTCATGATGAACTACAAAATGCTAGGGATGGAAATAATGATCCCTGAGCTATTCGTGATGTTTGACACCACGAAGGTACAAATCAAGAAGGAGCATCAAGTGTTGATGGTTAGTTAAACCACTAGTTTCGAGAAGGCAAGGGCTAGGAGGGAAACTTCATGGATGGCAACTCAATTGTTGTGCCACTGAAGAAAGCCAAGGTTGAACCCAAACCTAAGACTAAGTGCTTCTATTATGAGGAGAACGGTCACTGAAGTGGAACAACCCTAGATACTTGGTAGATAAGAAGGCTGGCAACGTCGACAGAAGTGTATTTGATATACGTGTTATTGATGTGTACCTTGCTATTACTCCTAGTAGCACCTGGGTATTGGATACCGGTTCAGTTGCTAAATGTTAGTAACTCGAAATAAAAGCAATGGAAGAAACGGAGGCTAGCTAAGGGTGAGGTGACGATGAGTGTTGGAAGTGTTTCCAAGGTTGATGTGATCACCATCGCATGCTCTCTCTACATTCGAGATTAGTGATGAACCTAAATAAATGTTATTTGGTGTTTGCATTGAGAATGAACGTGATTAGATCATGTTTACTACAATACGGTTATTCATTTAAGTTAGAGTATAATGGTTATTCTGTTCGCATGAATAATACCTTCAATGCTCATGCACCCAATGAGAATGGTTTATTGAATCTTGATCGTAGTGATACACATGTTCACAATATTGATGCCAAAACATACAAAGTTAATAATGATAGTACCACACACTTGTGGCACTGCCGCTAAATGCCCTATTGCTATAAAACGCATAAAGAAACTCCATGATGATGGATCTATGGACTCATTCGATTGCGAATCGGTTGAGACATGCGGACCATGCCTCATGGGCAAGATGACTAAGACCCTGTTTTCTGGTATGGTAGACCGGGCAAATAACTTATTGGAAATGATACATTTTCATGTATTTGGTCCAATGAGTGTTGTAGCATGCGGTGGATATTGTTAATTTCCTACCTTCACTGTTGATTTGAGTAGATATGAGGATATTTACTTAATGAAACACAAGTATGAAACGTTTGAGAAATTCAAACAAAATCAGAGTGAAGTTTGAGATCATCGTGACATGGAGATAAAATGTCTATTATATGATCATGGAGGTAAATACCTGAGTTACGAGTATTGGTATACAACTTAAGACAATGTCAAATTTGTTTCACAGCTCACGCCACCCGGAACACCATAGTATGACGGTGTGTCCCAATGTCATAGTCGTGTTGTATTGGATATGGTGCGAACTATGATGTCTCTTATCGATTTGCCACTATCGTTTTGGGGTTATGCATTACAGACAACTACATTCATTTTAAAAGGGGCACCATCTCAATCCGTTGAGATGACACCATATGAATTTTGGTTTGGCGGAAACCTAAGTTGTCATTTATTAATGTTTGGGGTTGCGACTCTTATGTGAAAAGGGGTTTTCACCAAATGAGCTCGAACCCAAAGCGGACAAATGCATCTACATAGAATACCCTAACGTAACAGTTGGGTAAACCTTCTATCTTAGATTCAAGCAGACAGTGTTTGTTGCTAAAACGGGTCGTTTCTCGAGAAAGTGTTTCTCTCGAAAGAATTGAGTGGGAGGAAGATAGAACATGATGAGGTTGTTGAACCTTTGTTTCAACCAGAGAGTAGCGCACCGCAGAAAGTTGGTTCTGTAGAGCCTATGTTAGTTGAAGAGGAAGTTAATGATGATGATCATGAAGCTTTGAATCAAGTTACTATCAAACCTCGTAGGTAGACAAGGACGCGTACTGCTCCTGAGTGGTACAACAATCTTGTCGTAGAGGTCATCTTGTTAGACAACGATGAACCTACAAGCTATGGAGAAGCGATGATGGGCATGGATTCCAAGAAATGGTTAGAGCCCATGCAATCCGAGATGGGATCCATGTAAGAAAACAAAGTATGGGCTTTGGAAGTATTACCTGAAGGGCAAAAGGCCATTCAGAACAAATGGATCTTTAAAAGAAAGACGGACACGGATGGTAATGTCACCGTCTATAAATCTCGACTTGTGGCAAAGGGTTTTTCACAAGTTCAAGGACTTTCTCACCCGTAGCGATGCTAAAGTCTGTTGGAATTATGTTAGCAGTTGCTGCATTTTTCGATTATGAAATCTGGCAGATGGATGTCAAAACATCGTTTCCTTAACATTATCTGTGAGGAAAGGTTGTATGTGATACAACCGGAAGGTTTTGTCAATTCTAAGGACGCTAAAATATATGCAAGCTCTAGCGATCCTTCTATGGACTACAGCAAGAATCTCAGAGTTGGAATATAATCTTTGATGAGGTGATCAAAGTTTTTGAGTCTATACAAAGTTTATGAGAAACTTGTATTTGCAATTAAGTGAGTGGGAGCACTATAGAATTCCTGATAAGTATATGTGAATGACATATTTTTGATCGGAAATGATGTAGAATTTCTGGAAAGCATAAAGGATTGTTTGAAAAGGAGTTTTTCAAACGAAAACCTGGAATGAAGCTACTTAAATATTGGGCATCTTGATCTATAGAGGTAGATCAAGACATCTGATAAAACTTTCAATGAGTACATACCTTGACAAGATTTTGAAAGAGTTCAAAATGGATCAGTCAAACAAAGAGTTCTTGCCTGATTTGTAAGGTGTGGGGTTGAGTGAGACTCAAAGCTCGACCACGGAAGAAGAAAGAGAAAGGACGAAGGTCGTCCCCTATCCATAGGCTCTCCATAGTATGCCATGTTGTGTACCACACATGTGTGTGCCTTGCCATGAGTCTGTCAAGGGGTACAAGAGTGATCCAAGAGTGGATCACTGGACAGCGGTCAAGATTATCCTTAGTAACTAGAGGACTAAGGAAATATTTCTCGATTATGGAGGTGATAAAGAGTTCGTCGTAAAGGGTTACGTCGATGCAAGCTTTAACACCAATCCGGATGACTTTGAGTAGAAATCCGGACACGTGTAGTGGAGCAGTCATTTGGAATAGCTCCGAGTGGAGTGTGGTAGTAGTGTCTATAGTATGACATAGAGATTTGCAAAGTACACACGGATCTGAATGTCATAGACCCGTTGACTAAAGACCTCTCTCACATGCAAAGCATGATCGAACCACATAACTCATTGGGTGTTAGATTCATAACAATGTAAATCACATGGTGATGTGAACTAGATTATTAACTCTAGTGCAAGTGGGAGACTGTTCGAAATATGCCCTAGAGGCAATAATAAATTGGTTATTATTATATTTCCTTGTTCGTGATAATCGTTTATTATCCATGCTATAATTGTATTGATTGGAAACTCAATACATGTGTGGGTACATAGACAACATTGTGTCCCTAGTATGCCTCTAGTTAACTAGTTCGTTGTTCAAAGATGGTCAAGGTTTCCTGGCCATAGACATGAGATGTCATTTGATAACGGGATCACATAATTAGGAGAATGATGTGATGGACAAGACCCAAACTATAAACATAGCATATGATCGTGTCAGTTTATTGCTATAGTTTTCTTCATGTCAAGTATCTATTCCTATGACCATGAGATCATGCAACTCACTGACACCGGAGGAATACCTTGTGTGTATCAAATGTCGCAACGTAACTGGGTTACTATAAAGATACTCTACAGGTATCTCCGAGGGTGTCTGTTGAGTGGACATGGATCAAGACTGGGATTTATTACTCCATGTGACGGAGAGGTATCTTAGGGCCCACTCGGTAATACAACATCACAATAAGCCTTGCAAGCAATGTAACTAAGTGTTAGCCACGGGATCTTGTATTACGGAATGAGTAAAAATACTTGCCGATAACGAGATTGAACTAGGTATAGAGATACCAACGATCGAATCTCGGGCAAGTAACATACCGAAGAACAAAGGGAACATCGTACGAGATTAACCGAATCCTTGACATAGAGGTTCATCCGATAAAGATATTCGTAGAATATGTAGGAACCAATATGGGCATCCATGTCCCTCTATTGGTTATTGACCGTGGAGGTGTCTCAGTCCTGTCTACATAGTTCTCGAACCCGCAGGGTCTGCACACTTATGGTTCGATGATGTTTCAGTATAGTAGAGTTATGTATGGTGGTGAACGAAGGTTTCTCGAAGTCCCGGATGAGATCCTTAACATCACGACAAGCTCTGAAATGGTCCGGAGGTAAAGATTGATATATAAGAAGTCCTGTTTTGGCCACCGGGAAATTTTCGGGTACTTCGATAGTGTACCGGGAGGATATCGGGGGCCATCAGGAGGGGTGTCTCGACCCAAAGGACCTCATGGGATGTGGGGGGAGTCAAACCAGACCCTAGTGGGATGGCCAACCCCCCCCCCCACACACACACTAAGGCCCATGCGGCTAGGGGTGGGAAAACCCAAAGGTCAAAAAGGTGGAAAGGGTTTCCAAGTGGAGAGGAGAAATCCTACTCCTAGTAGGATTTGAGTAGGACTCCTCCACCTCCAATTTCGGCCAAACCTTGAGGGTTTGAGGCTGCCTCCTCCCCTCCCTCCCTATCAAAGCACATTTGCTTCCTTGGTGGTTTTGGTAATTAATAACAACATATATATATCATTGAACTAATGTTTCCACTAAGCATGCTTCAGGAAAAGTTCAATGATGGGTTGCCAAAAGGATTGTGGAATACCCCCAAGATGCAAGGAAATTGATTGGCAAAGCTTCAAGCAAGAGGACTCTACATTTTACCTTCTTTGAGAAATCACTTTGAGTCCATAGGAAAGCCAGTACTATCAAAAGGGGTAAGGTTTTGTTGGTGAACAAAATGCTCATACGTGCACAAGTGATAGTCACCACATACACCCACAAGCTCTTCCACAGAAGTATGTCCAAAGCCAAATATCCAAAATCGGTGCAACCAACGCTTTCCACTCGGTACCACCGATTCTCAGCCTAAGACAGACTCAGCCAAACCCTAGCATCTCGGTGCAACCGATTCCATTTTGGTGCCACCGACTTTGGGTTGCCAACTTCCTATTATGCAAGTTCACAAAATCGGTCCAACCGAGTTTTTTGAATCGGCGTCACCGAGTTTGGCAATCTGACCGTTGGTCACCTTATCGGTGCAACCGAGTTGTATGTATTGGTTTCACCGAGATTCAAAAGTTGCTACCTTTGAGGCAACTCGGTACCACCGAGTCTGACTTATTAGGTGTAACAGATTGATTTTTGGAGATGCCTATATATACCCCTCCACCAACACTCACTTGCAAGAGAAGCACTCAGAATAGTTCCTCACTCATACCTATAGATTTTCTGAGAGAGAGATGCCTACTCATGTGTTGAGATCATTCCATTCCATTCCTACCATGTGAATCTTCATCTCTAGCCTCCCCAAGTTGCTTTCCACCCAATCAATCTCTTCCACCAAGCCAAATCTATGAGAGAGTGATTGTGTGTTGAGGAGTCTATCATCTGGAAGCACAAGAGCAAGGAGTTCATCAACTTTACCAAGCCTATTACCTTTTGGAGGGTGGTGCCTCCTAGATTGGTTAGGTGTCGCTTGGGAGCCTCCTACTTCGTGTTGTGAAGTGAACCAAGAAGTTTGTAAGGGCCACGAGATCGCCTACTTCGTGAAGATCTACCCTGAGTTAGACTAGTCCTTCGTGGACGTAGGCCATCACGGTATAGTCAAGGTTGCTTCTTCGTGGAACCCTCCGTGGGTAGAGCCCTCCGTGGACTCTCGCGACCATTACCCTCTGTGATTTAAAGACTCCATAAACATGGATCTACGATAGCACCACCTATCAGAACCATGGGAAAAATCATCGTGTCACCAATTGTCTTCGATCTTCCTACCCTTCCTTTACTTACATGCTTGTCTTTATTTTTTGCTGCAATACTCGTTGACATGCATGTGTAGGGTGTACTTGACATACTATGAATGCTAAAATCTGCCAAGACTTAAAATTGGGAAAAATTATATTTTTAATTGGTCAAGTAGTCTAATCACCCCCCTCTAGCACTACTTTCGCTCCTATAAGTGGTATCAGAGCTTTGGACTCCATTGCATTGGCTTCACAACCGAGGAGAGTATGGCGTCTAGTGGGGGAAATTATCACCATAGAGGTCTGTACTTTGATGGCACTAATTTTGCTAGTTGGAAGCACAAAATGAAAATGGATTTACTTGGTCATAACCCCGCCATTTGGGCTGTTGTTCGCGTTGGATTGCAAGTTGAATTCTTTGCGGATGGAAGGGAACCGGATCGCGAAGCGACTGCGGAAGAATTGAAGATGTTGCAACTCATTGCTCAAGCATGTGACATTCTCTTCAACTGTCGATGCCTCGAAGAATTCAACAAAATCAGCCGTCTTGAGAATGCAAAAGAGATTTGGGATGCTTTGGTTCATATGCATGAAGGTACCGAATCTGTGAGAGAATCCAAGTTGGATGTTCTTCAAAGTCAGCTTTACAAGTTCAAGATGAAGGCTGGTGAAGGAGTCGCAGAGATGTACTCTAGGCTAGCTCTCATCACCAATGAGATTGCCAACTTAGGAAGCGAAGAAATGACAAACAAATTCATCATCAAGAAGATACTTCGTGCCTTGGATGATCGATATGACACTGTATGCACATTGATCCAAATGATGCTCAACTACAAAGATCTCAAACTAACTGAAGTGATTGGAAGGATTGTTTCTCATGAGATGACACTCAAGGACAAGGAAGAGCTTCACCACAAGTCTAGAGGTGCTTACAAAGCCACAAGTGATCCTCCCGCTACCTCAAGCGACAACCTTGTCACAGATGAAGAGATAGGCCTCATGGTCAACAAATTTAACAAGTTCTACAAGAATAAAAGCAAAGATGGAAGCTCCAACTCAATATATGAAGAGAAGCGTTCGTCAAGTCATGATCGAAACTGCTACAAATGTGGGAAGCCCGGAAACTACTCCAACGAGTGCACGGCTCCTTACAAAAGGAAAGAAGAATCACCAAGAAGACGAAGCTCAAGAGACCAGTCACCTCGAAGAGAGAGAAGGAGTAGGGATGATCATTACGAACGAAGACCCTCAAGGAGAAGAAGGGACTCGGAGAATAAGGACAAGTACACCAAGAGCTACTCAAGAAGAAGACATCAAGCTCATGTTGGTGAATGGGTTTCCGGCTCCGAATCCGACAACCACTCCAAGAGAAGCTATTACTCCAACTTCAACTATAGTCAATATGAAGGTGTTGCCGAACTTGCACTAGTGACAATCGACTCCTACAACATATTTGATACACAAAATGAAGGGAGTGGACTTTTCTTCATGGCTAAAGGCCCCAAGGTATCACACCCCGAGTATCTTGATTTCAATAGTGATGAAGATGACTTGTTAATTGAAGATGACTTGCTATTTGACAAATCCAGTAATGTTAGTCAAGATGAACTTACTAGTAATCATTCTACTCTAGGTAAGTCATGGGATGATGATAAGTTGGAAATAGAATGACTAACTCAAGAACTAAAAACTCTTAAGTTAGCTCATGAGTCAACTCTAGAAGATCATAGAGAGCTTGTAAGGACACATGAGAAGCTCCACTTCGAGAAGCTCAATTTAGAGCAAGAGCATGAGTTCCTTAAAGCTATCAATGACAATCTTCGAAAGAATACTTCCTCTTATCTAGCCAAGCGACTTCTCTTGTCTATGTTCATGCCAGAACTTAAGACTAAGCAAGCTAGTAACAAAGGAAATAAAGGTTCTTCAACTAGTACCAATAAAAATGATAAATCCAATGATATTGCATCTAGTAGTTCTCTTGATCCCGCTAACTCTTCTCTTATCCAAGTTACACTTGACCAAGAAAATGAAGTTTTGAAAGGGATTATAGAGAAAGGTATCTACAAGAGTCTTGAAGGGTGCAAACAATTTGAGGAGATTGTACGCAAACACGGAGGATACCGGAAGAATCGTGGTGTTGGCTACTTCAACGCTAATGGAGTTGAATGAGAAGAAGGTCAATACCCCAATCCCAAGTTTGTTCCTGAAAAGGAGAAGTATGAAAATACTCACCCCAAGGGAACAAAAGCTCAAGATGACCTTCCACCACAAGACCCCAAGCTCAAGGGCAAGAACAAGCTTCAAGAGGACATTGACTCATATGAAGATGAATCACGAGCTTTCGTGAAGTGGGATCCCAAGGCTACACAAGCTCAACTTCTACAAGTGTTACTTCAACACCAAGGATCCCCATCAACTTGATGTGGGTCCCCAAGAATAAGAACTAGAGAAGTTCTTGAGGGGTGACTCCACCAATGAAATCCACTCACATTCATTATTGGCAAGAACTGGTTGCAATCAACATCAACATCATGCAATAGTTAAAGGAGTCACACATTCCCTCAAAGGTAAGCAAGGGACAAGGTACTCAACAAATCAATAGACATCATCATATTGCTTTGCACTGCATGTCCATACATATCCTTCTATTTGTCTCTCGTGTGACGGTACTAACCCATGCAGGTGAGAACGGTAATGAAACATCAAGGATGCTCCCAACTCTTGGTGACCTTCATCAACTTTGAGCATCCACCACTACTTCACCTACATGAAGTATTCATCGACAAAACACAAGGTTAGTTCATCCCTCCTATGGGGGATGTCACATCAAGGGGGAGATTTACTCTAAGACTTGAGTCAAAGCATCTCATAGTATGTGACAACATTAAATGCTTTATGTAAAAGTGGTAACCCCACTTGTGCTTAAACAATGAGTGTGACCTATGATCAACTATTCTTACTTGGCTCCTAAGTCAATATACTCATATATAGATGAGTCTGTCATTGCCGAAGTGCTTGTTAGATGGTAATGTGTTTGTGCATGTTTGCCATGTTTTCATTTGACATCTTATTGTGTGACCATGTTGGTCTGCATTTATTTACTCATTCGTGGATATCCAATTGTTGCTATTTGGCTTTTGATTTTTCATTTGCCAATTGGATATACAAGAATGCCTAGGACTACTCCTCTAGCTATCTATGATTTCTCACCTCATATTCTATTCATGCTACATCACAAAATTTGAACAAGTACTTTTCGATCTCTCTGTGTGAGGAGCACTCGGAGTTCCGTATCGACAAAGGACTGACCATTAAAACCTCCCAAGTGCATCTTGGTGGAACCAAGTCAAAAATCTCGGTCTTACCGAATGCCTAGGGTTGATCTGGTTTTTTATTCTTGATTACACCGAGTTTCCCTGTCAGCTGACAGTTGAGAAACTCGGTGACACCAAAAATTTAGAATCGGTGTCACCGATAGCCACGGGTATATAAGTTGTGGACCTGATGCTTTGAAATTCAAACCTCAAACGTCGCAATCCAAAACCCTAAGTAGCCGCAAAGGACCCCCTCGTCTCCCTGCACTCCTCTGCCGCTGGGATCTTCGCCGTCGACGGGAATCTTCACCGCCGTCCACGCCATAGCGGATCCATCACCGAGCTAGGGTAAGGATTTGACCCTTCTTGCGCTCCATGTCCAAATCTTGCGCATTGAAGTTTATACCCTCGATAATCCACCATTTGCAAACCGATCCACCCACTAGAAATCTCATTAGATTAGCGAACCGAAATTTTTTAGGTTTAGTTGCCCACAAAACTGCATCTCGGTGATACCAAGTCAGAAAAATTGGTTCCACCGATTTTGTTTTTGTGCTACTGAGTACAGTACTCGGTGAAACCGAGTGGCAGTTTTCGGTCCGATCGACACTGCTGCCAAATTTCTGTTAAGGGTATTGTGAGTCTCGGTAGCAGCAAAATGTTTGACTCGGTCACACCAAAATCCAGTTTTGCAATGAACTACATCTATGATTTTTCTGATCAAAATTTCAAAAATCTCTGCATTTTGTGATGACTTATCCTTTTCCACTCTTCTCAACTCTATTCACAGGGTCAGTCATGTCAGATGCTGAGGATAGCCAAAATCTGCAGGAGCAGAATGTTGATGTGAGTTCAAGCACTAGTCCTGAGTCCAACTATTTCTCAGATCCAGGCACCCCCAGTTCTCATGGGTTGCCTAAAGCTGCAACTAGGACCAGGAAGAGACAGAATTCTGTTGAGGAGGATTCTGACTTTGTGCCAGAGGAGGTTCTGGCTAAGAAGCAAGAGAAGGCTGCAAAGAAGTCTGTCGATGAGGCCACCTCATCCAAGAGGGTAGTCAGCAAGATATATGGACCTCCAGAGACTATGAGAGCACTTGAGAGTGCTAGGGCAAAAATGTCTATTGAGATCCCAAGGAAATCTTTGCCTAAGAAGGCAGGAGAGAAGAAGACAGCCAGGAAGAGCATCATCCATGTTCTTGGCAGGCCTACCTCTATGTTTGAGGATCTAGAGGAGGCTGTTGGTGCTGCTGTTGAGGAGGAGGAGGAGGAACATGTTGTCAAGGCCCCTCCCAAGAAGAAACAAAAGAAGTTGTTGGCAGAGGCTATGCCAAAGCTTGGTCCCTCCAAGAGCACCAAGGATGCACCTAAGAAGGTTGCTGCAGGGAAGTCCAAGAGGACTACCAGAGACATTCCTGCTGCTGAGAAGAACAAAAGATCAACTTTCAGAGAAGCTGATGATGATGATGTTATGACAGCTTTGATGAAGCTTAGACCTCACCTTCCTGAACACAATGCCAGCCATCCAGTTGTTGAGGATATGAAGAAGAGGAAGGATTCAGGTTTGAGGGCATGAAGATATATTGATCCATATGCCCAAAGGAGAAAACTATTGTGGACTACAGGTTCTACACCAAGGAACAACAAGACTTTGATGAGACAATCTTGCTTGACAAGAGTCTAGCAGTCAGTGATATAAGATACGTTGACTGGAAGTATATCAAGGCAAATGAGAACTATTTCCCATGTGTGCAAGACAACTTTCACTGCATTGGTCTTGATCAGTTTGTTGGCAGAGAGTTCACTGCTTGGAATGATGAGATTACTATGCAGTTCTACTCCACTGCTCACTTCTATGGAGATGGCAGGGTAGTGTGGATGACTAAATGAACAACATACAAATCAACAGTTGATGAGTGGGCTACCATCTTAGAAGTCCCAGAGGTACAGGATGGTGACTTGGATATCTACTCTGAATCCAAGGAGAGCCACAATGCTATGAAGGATATGTACACTGCTATCCTTGCTGCTAACTTGCAATCACACAATTAGGATCTATTTACTTCCTCCAGGCTGGCCTCCATATCATGAACACCATCTTGAGGCATACCTTGATGCCCAAGTCTGGAGATGAGAAGATGATTCGTGGATACTCCATCAACGTGCTTATCCATCTTGACAATCACACCAGGATTCAAGTGATGGACTTGATTGTCAAAACTGTGTACTAGAAGTGCTCATGCTGCTATGCACCCTACATTCAGATGATAATCAACTCCAAACTTGAGAAGCACATGTTTGCTCAGGATAGACCCCACATGCCACTTCAGCCAGATTTCAAGGACAATGCTGCGGTGATGGATCTAGACCATCCCACATCAGCTGCAGCTCAGGCACAGGTAGAGGCAGCTAGAGCCACTAGTGCTCAGGTCCCCAGATCCAGGAATGAGCAGATGGATCTCTTGATCTCTACTATCATGGACATGAAGAAGGACATCAAAACCATTATGGATAGTTAGGAGATCCTTGTGAACATCTTTGAGGATAGAGTGAAAACTCTAATGACAAGGTAGATGGGCTGACTAAGACCGTCAACGAGCTTAAGAAGGAACTAGATGAAGCTCCTATCCTTCGCACCTCTTCAGAGTCTGAGTCTTCTGATGATGAGGAGGATAGTGCACCTGTCAAGATGACTGCCCAGTACAGGACATAGGCCAGGACACCTACAGTGCCAGCTCCAGAGACGAGACCTTCATCTTCTGCTCTAGCTACAATGACTTTATCTCCATCAGCACCTTCAGTGCCTCCAGTGTCTACTCCAACCCCATCCAGGACATCAGGAGAAGTCTTCGCCGACGTAGTTCTCTCGACTCCGACATTGACTACCGGAGGAGATCATCCATAGAAGAACGATTAGCTATATCTCTTCGAGCTTTTTGGTAACTTGTTGCCAAAGGGGAAGAAGCTTCATATAGATCTAGGCTTTGAGTGAGAGAGCGTCTAATTTTATTGTTGTTTTAAAACATTTGGTCTTTTGGTTTGTACGTGAGATACTTTTATTTGTGTTTGATCATACGCTTTAATGTGTGTTTCAACTATTTCATATCTTTTGATCGTTATGTGATGATCATTCACTTTGCTTGATGTGTTCTGCTATGTTATTAATTCTTATCACTCTCGCACACCACCAAGTTGTATGTGACATGGAAGAAGTGCCCCATGTACCTAATTGATTGTGCATGTACATTCAAACGCAAATTTAAAACAATGCACAAATTTAGGGGGAGATCTTACTTATCACATACTTCTCAAAGTGACGATTATATTTGTTGATTATATCATATGTCGAAGCTTTTATCTATATGTTGTCATCAATTACAAAAAAGGTGGAGATTGAAAGCACATTTGCACCGTTGGTGGTTTTGGTAATTAATAACAACACATATATCATTGAACTAATGTTTCCACTAAGCATGTTTCAGGAAAAGTTCAATGATGGGTTGGCAAAAGGATTGTGGAATACCCCAAGATGCAAGGAAATATATTGGCAAAGCTTCAAGCAAGAGGACTCTACATTTTACCTTTTGTGAGAAATCACTTTGAGTCCATAGGAAATCCAATACTATCAAGAATGGTAAGGTTTTGTTGGTGAAAAAAATGCTCATACATGCACAAGTGATAGTCACCACATACACCCAGAAGCTCTTCCACAAAAGTCTGTCCAAAGCCAAATATCCAAAATCGATGCAACCAACACTTTCCACTCGGTACCATCGATTCTCAGCCTAAGACAGACTCAGCCAAAACCTAGCATTTTGGTGCAAACGATTCCATTTTGGTGCCACCGAGTTTGGGTTGCCAACTTCCTATTACACAAGTTCACAAAATCGGCCCCACCAAGTTTTTTGAATCAGCGTCACCAAGTTTGGCAATCTGACCATTGGTCACCTTATTGATGCAACCGAGTTGTATGTATCGGTCTTACCAAGATTCAAAAGTTGCTATCTTTGAGGCAACTCGGTACCATCGAGATTTACACATCGGTGTCATGGAGTCCGACTTATTAGGTGTAACGGTTGGATTTTTGGAGATGCCTATATATACCCCTCCACCACCACTCACTCGCAAGAGAAGCACTCAGAACAGTTCTCCACTCATACCTACTGATTTTCTGAGAGAGAGCCACATACTCATGTGTTGAGATCATGCCATTCCATTCCTACCATATGAATCTTGATTTCTAGCCTCCCCAAGTTGCTTTCCACCCAATCAATCTCTTCCACCAAGCCAAATCTATGAGAGAGTGATTGTGTGTTGAGGACTCTATCATCTTGAAGCATAAGAGCAAGGAGTTCATCGACTTTATCGAGCCTATTACCTTTTGGAGGGTGGTGCCTCCTAGATTGGTTAGGTGTCGCTTGGGAGCATCCTACTTCGTGTTATGGAGTGAACCAAGAAATTTGTAAGGGCAAGGAGATCGCCTACTTCGTGAAGATCTACCCCGAGTTAGGCTAGTCCTCTGTCGACGTAGGCCATCATGGTCTAGTCAAGGTTGCTTCTTCATGGAACCCTCCATGGGTAGAGCCCTCTGTGGACTCTCGCAACCATTACCCTCTGTGGGTTGAAGACTCCATAAACGTGGATGTACGATAGAACCCCCTATCGGAACCACAGGAAAAATTATCGTGTCTCCAATTGTGTTTGATCTTCCTACCCTTCCTTTACTTCCATGCTTGTCTTTATTTTCTGCTGCAATACTCGTAGACATGCATGTGTAGGGTGTACTTGACATATTATGAATGCTAAAATCTTCCAAGACTTAAAATTGGGAAAAGGTAGATTTTTTATTGGTCAAGTAGTATAATCACCCCCTAGCACTACTTTCGATCCTACACCCTCCTATATATACTAGAGGATTTAGAGGGGAGAGCTAACCCTAATTGCCACGTGCTCCCTCTACTTCATCTAGATCGTTTTTTCCACTAGTCTAGTTCGGCAGTGCTTAGGCGAAGCCCTGCCAGAATAGTTCCACGACCATCGCCGCCATGTCGTTGCACTGCTGGAGAACTCAGCTACCTCTCCGCTCCCTCTTGTTGGATCAAGAAGGCGGAGATCGTCATTGAGCTATACGTGTGCTGAACGCAGAGGCGTCGTCCATTCGGCACTAGATCGGAAGGACCGTGATCAAGATCGCGAGATGATTCATGATTTGATCGCGAGACAGATCGTAATGGGATCATGGGATGGATCATGGTGGGATGACAAGAAGGCTCGTGATGGGATCACGGGACACTCAACGATTTGGATCGCGAAGATGTTCGACTACATCAACCGTGTTCCTTAACGCTTACCGCTTAGAAATCTACAAGGGTATGTAGATCCACTCTCCCTCTCGTAGATGCTTATCACCATGGATATATCTTTTGTGTGCGTAGGAAATTTTTTGTTTCCCATGCAACATTCCCCAACACATACCCCCCCCCCCCCGATACAACCCATAGATACATCAAAATAAGTAAACAACACAAAGAAAATAGAATCCGTTAAAAACAGAACGGTCTGTAGGAATCTGTAAACTACAAATACTTCTGTAACTCCACAATTTCTGAAAATAAGGACAACCTGGGAAATTTGTATACCAATCTTGTGTAAAAATTTCAGACTCATTCGTCGCTCTAGTAAATTTATAAAATTCCTGGTCTAAGCGCAAAAGTTTTTGTTTTTCAGGAAGATCAAATCAACAATCACCGTAGACCATCCCAAAGGTCTTACTTGGCTCAAACACTAATTAAAACACCAAAACCCAATTAACACAGACTTAATAATGTGTGAAACACTTAAAAACAGAAGCAAAAAAACATAAAAATAAAATTGGGTTGCCTCCCAACAAACGTTATTGTTTAACGCCCCTAGCTAGGCATAACGCAACAGATCTAGGTTTGTCATCTTTGGTATGCAATCCCTCAATTGCACACTTATAAACCCTAGGAGGTTCTTTGCTCTTATCAATAATAATGGTCCTAGACAAGAAGTGAAGAGATTCACTTGTGGCAATTGGTTCCCTAACGATATTGATAAAGCTAGGGTGAATACTTATCATCTTAATATCTTCATCCTCTATTCTAGAAGATCCACCCTTATTTTTAGGAACATAAACAAACTTGGCAATCTTAGAAGGAGGAGAATTTTGAGTAGTTTGAACCGAGGCAAAAGCGGAACTCAAGTTTGTTATAATGTCCTCTAGCTTGCCAATTCTAGAGGAATCTTGATCCAATTTTTTATTAACTATGGGTTCTTTTTCCCTTAGATTTTTTAAAGTAACTTCTACCTTATATCCATATTGAGTAATATGATTATGAATCTTTTTATCCAAGTTTTCAATAAGCTCAACAGTAGCAACTTTGTTTTCAATAATATCAAGCCTCCGCATCACATGTTCCAAAGTTAAGATTGTTTCATTAACCATGAGTGGGGCTGAACCTACCAAATTTATCATAGCAATATAAGAATCAAAGGCATGGCTTCCCAAGAAATTTCCTCCCGTAATGGTATCCAGAAAATATCTATTGCAAGGAGAAACACCCACATAAAAAATGCAAAGGAAAACGGTAGTAGATTGCTTACGAGTAGATCTATTTTCAGCATTGCAAATTCTATACCAAGCATCTTTTAAGTTTTATCCCTCCCTTTGCTTAAAATTAAGAACTTCACTCTCCAAAGTACTAGCGATAGTAATAAGGCTAGCCATGAATTCAAGCGATCTAACACACGAGCAAATAAAAAAGCAAACGGAAAGACGAGCGGAAGAAGGACGAATAAAAAGGCAAATCTTTTTTTGTTTTTTCTGAAAATCGTTTTAGAAGTGGGGGAGAGGAAAACGAGAGGCAAATGGCAATTAATGTAAATGCAAGAGATGAGTTTGTGATGGGTACTTGGTAGGCTTGATGTGTATCCTCCCCGACAATGGCACCAGAAATCCTTCTTGCTACTTCTTGAGATTGCGTTGGTTTTCCCTTGCAGATGAAAGGGTGATGCAGTAAAGTAGATAAGTATTTCCCTCAGTTGTTGAGAACCAAGGTATCAATCTAGTAGGAGGAACAAGAAAGGCTCCAATTTATGCACCTACACAAACAATCAAACACTTGCACCCAACGCTATAAAGGGGTTGTCAATCCCTTCACGGTTACTTGCAAGGATTAGATCTGATAGAGATAGATATAAAAGATTGCTAGAAGTAAAAGTAAATAAAATTGCAGCAAGGTATTTTTGGTATTTTTGGTTTATAGATCTGAAATATAATATGGAAAATAGACCCAGGGGCCATAGGTTTCACTAGAGGCTTCTCTCTTGAAGGAGAATAGTATGGCTGGTGAACAAATTACTGTCGAGCAATTGATAGAAAAGCGCATAGTTATGATGATATCCAAGTCAATGATTATGTATATAAGCATCACGTCCATGTCAAGTAGACCGAAATGATTCTGCATCTACTACTATTACTCCACACATCGACCGACTCCTGCCTGCATCTAGAGTATTAAGTTCATAAAGAACAGAGTAACGCATTAAGTAAGATGACATGATGTTCAGGGATAAACTCAATAAATATGATAAAACCCCATCTTTTTATCCTTGATGGCAACAATACAAAAAACGTGCCTTGCTACCCCTATTATGTCACTAGGTGAGGACACCGCAAGATTGAACCCAAAACTAAGCACTTCTCCCATTTCAAGAATTACCAATCTAGTTGGCCAAACCAAACCAATAACTCGAAGAGACTTGCAAAGATATGAAATCATGCATATAAGAATTCAGAGAAGATTCAAATAATATTCATAGATAATCTGATCATAAACCCACAATTCATCGGATCACGACAAACACACTGCAAAAGAGTATTACATCAGATAGATCCCCATGAAGATCATGGAGAACATGGTATTGAAGAACATAGAGAGAGAAGAAGCCATCTAGCCAGTATCTATGGACCCGTAGGTCTGTGGTGAACTACTCACGCATCATCAGAAAGGCAATGGAGTTGATGTAGATGCCCACCTTAATCGAATCCCCCTCCAGCAGATTACCGGAAAAGGCTCCAAGATTGGATCTCTCAGAAATGGAAGCTTTCGGTGGTAGAAAAGTATTATCGTCGCTCTTTTTGGTACTGGGGGGTACTTCTGAATTTATAGGCAGAATATTATGGTTGGAGGAGCTACGGTGGGGCACAAGCCAGGGGGCGCTCCCTTGTCGGGTGTTGAGGAGTCTATCATCTTGAAGCACAAGAGACATTAGCGAGCCTATTACCTTTTGGAGGGTGGTGCCTCCTAGATTGGTTAGGTGTCGCTTGGGAGCCTCCTACTTCGTGTTGTGGAGTGAACCAAGAAGTTTGTAAGGGCAAGGAGATCGCCTACTTCATGAAGATATACCCCGAGTTAGGCTAGTCCTCTATGGACGTAGGCCATCATGGTATAGTCAAGGTTGCTTCTTCGTGGAACCCTCCATGGGTAGAGCCCTCCATGGACTCTCGCGACCATTACCCTCTGTGGGTTGAAGACTCCATAAACGTGGACGTACGATGGCACCACCTATCGGAACCACAGGAAAAAATCTCCCTGTCCTTCTTGTGTTTGATCTCTCTATCTTTACTCCTTACTTCATGTGCAATGTCTTTACTTTCTGCTGCTATACTTGATGACTTGCATGTGTAGGGTGTTCTGGACTCGTTATATATGCTAAAACTGCCAACCCTTGAACTTATGCTTGAGGTAGTTTTAAATTCCTGCTTGTAGTATATTCACCCCCTCTAGACATACACTTCTAGTGATCCCACAATTGGTATTAGAGCATTGCTCTCCATTGCTTCGATTTCAACACCGTGGAGGAAGATGGACGTGTCTAGTATGGAGAGTTTGTATGGTAGAGTGCCCATTCTTGATGGTGAGTACTATAGTCGATGAAAGAATGCCATGATTGATCTATTTGACAAAATCCATTTGAGAAAACATATTGAAAATCAGTATGTGCTCCCCATTGATGAATTGCATCCCACACACGAAGAGGAAATTAACACGCCTGGTAACCTTAGAACTGTCAATCTTATTGTTAGAGGCTTACCAAGATTCCTGCTTTCTCATTTAAAGAACTTTGCATGTGCTTATTGTTGGAAATATGCCCTAGAGGCAATAATAAATTGGTTATTATCATATTTCCTTGTTCATGATAACAGTTTATTATCCATGCTATAATTGTATTGATCGGAAACTCAGATACATGTGTGGATACATAGACAACGCCATGTCCCTGATATGCCTCTAATAGACTAGCTCGTTGATCAAAGATGGCTATTGGTTCCTAGTCATGGAAATGAGATGTCATTTGATAATGGGATCACATTATTAGGAGAATGATGTGATGGACAAGACCCAAACTACAAACGTAGCATATGATCGTGTCAGCTTATTGCTACTGTTTTCTGCATGTCAAGTATCTGTTCATATGATCATGAGATCATGCAACTCACTGACGCCGGAGGAGTACCTTGTGTGTATCAAACGTCGCAACGTAACTGGGTGACTATAGATGTGCTCTATAGGTATCTTCGAGGGTGTCTGTTGGGTTGGCATGGATCAAGACTGGGATTTGTTACTCCGTGTGACGGAGAGGTATCTCAAGGCCCACTCGGTAATACAACATCACAATAAGCCTTGCAAGCAATGTGACTAACTGTTAGCCATGGGATCTTGTATTACGGAACGAGTAAATAGACCTGCCGGTAACGAGGTTGAACCAGGTATGGAGATGCCGACGATCGAATCTCGGGCAAGTAACATACCGAAGAACAAAGGGAACAGCATACGGGATTAACTGAATCCTTGACATAGAGGTTCGACCGATAAAGATCTTTCTAGAATATGCAGGAACCAATATGGGCATGCAGATCCTGCTATTCGTTATTGACCGTAGAGGTGTCTTGGTCATGTCTACATAGTTCTCGAACCCGCAGGGTCTGCACACTTAAGGCTCATTACCATGGATAGATCTTGTGTGTGCGTAGGAAATTTTTTGTCTCCCATGCAATGTTCCCCAACAGTGGAATCATGAGCTAGGTCTATGTGTATATGAGATCTCGAGTAGAACACAAAGAGTTTGTGGGTGTTGATGCTTAGATTGCCCCTTGGTCATTTTTTGGTTCAGCGATATTGTGTGATGAAGCGGCCCGGACCAACCTTACTCGTATGCTTACGAGAGACCGGTTCCATCAACTGATGTGTAACTTTGTTGCACAAAGATGGCTGGCGGGTGTTTGTTTCTCCTACTTTAGTTGGATCGGATTCGACAAAGGCGGTCCTTGAGAAGGTTGAAAAGCAACTTATGTATCATCGTTGTGGTTTTTGCGTAGGTGAGAATTATTCTTGCTAGATACCCGTAGTAGCCACGTAAAACTTACAACAACAATTAGAGGACGTCTAACTTGTTTTTGCAGGGTATGTTGTGATGTGATATATCCAATTACATGACGAGATATATGTGATGTATGAGATGATCATGTATTGTATAGAATATCACGACTTGCATGTCGATGAGTACAGCAACCGGCAGGAGCCATAGGGTTGTCTTTAATTATTGTATGACATGCATGTCAATCATTAAGTGTTGTGTAATGCTTTACTTTATCGCTAAGCGGTAGCAATAGTAGTAGAATCATGGTGGGCGCGACAACCCCGATGGCGGCACGTTGATGGAGATCATGGTGTCATGCCGATGACAATGGAGATCATGTCGGTGCTTTAAGGATGGAGATCAAAAGCACAAGTTCATGGCCATATCATGTCACTTATTATTTGCATGTGAAGTTAATCCTTTTATGCACCTTCTTTTGCTTAGGACAATGGTAGCATTATAAGGTGATCCCTCACTAAAATTTCAAGATCAATTGTGTTCTCCCCGAGTGTGCACCATTGCAAAAGTTTGTCATGTCGAGACACCACGTGATGATCGGGTGTGATAGACTCTACGTTCACATACAATGGGTGCAAGCCAGTGTTGCACATCAAGAACACTCGGGTTAAACTTGACGAGCCTAGCATGTACAGACATGCCCTTGGAACACAAGACACCAAAAGGTCGAACATGAGTCATATAGTAGATATGATCAACATGATGATGTTCACCATTGAAACCACCTCAACTCATGTGATGATCGGACTTGAGTTGGTGAATTTGGATCATGTATCACTCGAATGACCAGGGGGATGTCAATTTGAGTGGGAGTTCTTAAGTAATATGATTAATTGAACTCATTATCATGAACATAGTCAATAGTGTCTTTGCAAATTATGTTGTAGATTACTAGCTCATGTTGTAGCTCTCTTGAATTTTTATATGTTCCTAGAGAAATAGAGTTGAAAGATGATGGTAGCAATATTGCGGATTGGGTCTGTGATCTATGGATTGTCCTCATTGTTGCACAGAAGGCTTATGTCCTTAATGCACCGCCCGGGGCGCCACCCCCTCTAGCGTCGTATGTAGATGTTGTGAACATCTCACAGGAACGTTCCGATGACTACTTGATAGTTTAGTGCGTCATGCTTTACGGCTTAGAATTGAGGCTCCAAAAACATTTTGAACGTCATGGAACATATGAGATGTCTAAGAGCTGAAATTGGGATCTTAGGCTTGTGCCCGTGTTGTGAGATATGAGATCTCCAACAAGATTCTTTGCCTGCAAGATGAAGGAGAATAGCTCAATCGTTGAGCATGTGCTCAGATTGTCTGGGTGCTACAATCGCTTGAATCGAGTGGGAGTTGATCTCCCAGATAAGAAAGTGATTAAAATAGTTTTCCAAGTCACTGTCACTAAGCTACTAGAGCTTCGTGATGAACTATAAAATGCCAGGGATGGAAATAATGGTCCCTGAGATATTCGTGATAGTTGACACCGTGAAGGTAGAAATCAAGAAGGAGCATCAAGTGTTGATGGTTAGTAAAACCACTAGTTTCGAGAAGGGCAAGGGCAAGGAGGGAAACTTCATGGATGGCAAGTCAGTTGCTGCTCCAGTGAAGCAACCCAAAGTTGAACCCAAACCCGAGACTAAGTGCTTCTATTATGAGGAGAGCGGTCACTGAAGCGGAACAACCCTAGATAATTGGTAGATAAGAAGGCTGGCAACATCGACACAAGTATATTTTGATATATGTGTTATTGATGTGTACCTTGCTAGTATTCCTAGTAGCATCTGGGTATAGGATACCGGTTCGATTGCTAAATGTTAATAACTCGAAATAAAAGCTACGGAATAAACGGAGACTAGCTAAGTGTGAGGTGACGATGTATGTTGGAAATGTTTCCAAGGTTGATGTGATCAACATCGTACGCTCTCTCTACCTTCGGGATTAGTGACAAACCTAAATAAATGTTATTTGGTGTTTGCGTTAAGCATGAACATGATAGGATCATGTTTATTGCAACATGGTTATTCATTTAAGTTAGAGAATAATGGTTATTCTGTTTACATGAATAATACCTTCAATGGTCATGCACCCAGTGATATTTGTTTGTTGAATCTTGATCGTAGTAATACACATGTTCATAAAATTGATGCCAAAAGACACAAAGTTAATAATGATAATACCATATACTTGTGGCATTGCCGCTAAATGTCATATTGGTATAAATTGCATGAAGAAACTCCATGTTGATGGATCTTTGGACTCATTCAGTTTTGAATCGGCTGAGACATGCGGACCATGCCTCTTGGGCAAGATGGCTACAGACCCCATTTTCAGTATGATGGAGCAGGCTAGTAGCTTATTGGAAATGATACATATTGATGTATATGGTCCAATGAGTGTTGTAGCGTGCGGTGGATATCGTTATTTTCTTACCTTCACTGATGATTTGAGTAGATATAGTGTATATTTACTTAATGAAACACAAGTCTGAAGCGTTTGAAAAGTTCAAGCAGAATCAGAGTGAAGTTCGAGATCATCGTGACCAGAAGATAAAAATGTCTACGATATGATTCTGGGGGTGAATATCTGAGTTACGAGTTTGGCATACAACTTTAGACAATGTGAAACTTGTTTCACAACTCATGCCACCTGGAACACCATAGTATGATGGTGTGTCCGTACGTCGTAGTCATGCTCTATTGGATATGGTGCGAATTATGATGTCTTTATCGTTTTTCCACTATCATTTTGGGGTTATGCATTAGAGACAACCACATTCACTTTAAATACGGCACCATCTAAATCCATTGAGATGACACCATATGGTTTGGCAGAAACCTAAGCTGTCATTTCTTAGAGTTTGGTAATGCGACACTTATGTCTGATAAGCTCAAACCCAAAGCGGAAAAATGCATCTTCATAAGATACCATAAGAACAGTTGGGGATACCTTCTATCTCAGATCCGAGTACAAAGTGTTTGTTGCTAAAACTGGGTCCTTTCTCAAGAAAAAGTTTCTCTTGAAAGAATTGAGTGGGAGGAAGATAGAACTTGATGAGGTTGTTGAACCTTTGTTTCAACCAGAGAGTAGTGCAGCGCAGAAAGATGTTTCTGTGGAACCTACGTCAGTTGAAGAGGAAGTAAATGATGATCATGAAGCTTCAGATCAAGTTACTATCGAACCTCGTAGGCCGACAAGGACGCATACTACTCCTGAGTGGTACGGCAACCTTGTCTTGAAGGTCATGTTGTTGGACAATGATGAACCTACGAGCTATGGAGAAGCGATGATGGGCCCGGATTCTGACAAATGGTTAGAGGCCATGAAATCCGAGAAAGGATCCATGTATGAAAACCAAGTATAGACTTTGGTAGACTTGCTCGTTGGAAGGCAGGTCATCGAGTACAAATGGACCTTTAAGATGAAGACAGACGCTAATGGTAAATGTCACCATTTCTAACGCTCGACTTGTCGCAAGGAAGTTTCCAACAAGTTCAAGGAGTTGACTGCGATGACACTTTCTCACTCGTATCGATGCTAAAGTCTATTGGAATTATGTTAGCAGTTGCTGCATTTTTCAATTATGAAATCTAGCAGATGGATGCCAAAACATCGTTTCCTCAATGGTTTACTTGAGGAAAGGTTGTATGTGATACAACCAGAAGGTTTTGTCAGTCCCAAGGATGCTAAAAGGTGTGCGAGCTCCAGCAATCCTTCTATAGGCTAGAGCAAGTATCTCGGAGTTGGAATATACGCTTTGATGAGGCGATCAAAGTTTTTGAGTCTATACAAAGTTTATGAGAAACTTGTATTTACAATAAAGTGAGTGGGAGCACTATAGAATTTTTGATAAGCATATGTGGTTGACATGTTATTGATCGAAAATGATGTAGAATTTCTGGAAAGCAAACCGGTTGTTTGAAAGAAGTTTTTCAAAGGTAGACCTGGATAAAGTTACCTAATTGTTGAGCATTAAGATCTATAGAGATAGATCAAGATGCTTGATGATACTTTCAATGAGTACATACCTTGACAAGATTTTGAAAGAGTTCAAAATGGATCAGACAGAGAAACAGATCTTGCCTAATTTGTAAGGTGTGAAGTTGAGTAAGACTCAAAGCTCGACCACAGCAGAAGAAAGAGAAAGGACGAAGGTCGTCCCCTATGCTTTATCCATAGGCTCTATATAGTATGCCATGTTGTGTACCACACCTATGTGTGCCTTGCCATGAGTCCGTCAAGGGGTACAAGAGTGATCCAGGAGTGGATCACTGGACAACGGTCAAGATTATCCTTAGTAACTAAAAGACTAAGGAAATGTTTCTCGATTATGGAGGTGGTAAAGAGTTTGTCGTAAAGAGTTACGTCGATGCAAGATTTAACACCAATCTGGATGACTCTTAGTAGCAATCCGGATACGTATAGTGGAGTGGCCATTTGGAATAGCTCCAAGTGGAGTGTGGTAGTAGTGTCTATAGTATGACTTAGAGATTTTCAAAGTACACGGATCTAAATGTCGCAGACCCATTGACTAAAAGACCTCTCTCACAAGCAGAGCATGACCGAGCCCCAGAACTCATTGGCTGTTAGATTCATAACAATGCGAATCATATGGTGATGTGAACTAGATTATTGACTCTAGTGCAAGTGGGAGACTGTTGGAAATATGCCCTAGAGGCAATAATAAATTGGTTATTATCATATTTCCTTGTTCATGATAATCATTTATTATCCATGTTATACTTGTATGGATCGAAAACTCAGATACATGTGTGGATACATAGACAACACCATGTTCCTGGTATGCCTCTAATAGACTAGCTCGACGATCAAAGATGGCTATGGTTTCTAGTCATGGAAATGAGATGTCATTTGATAACGAGATCACATCATTAGGAGAATGATGTGATGGACAAGACCCAAACTACAAACGTAGCATATGATCGTGTCAGTTTATTGCTACTATTTTCTCCATGTCAAGTATATGTTCCTATGACCATGAGATCATGCAACTCACTGACACCGGAGGAGTACCTTGTGTGTATCAAACATCGCAACATAACTGGGTGAATGTAAAGGTTCTCTACAGGTATCTCCGAGGGTGTCTGTTGGGTTGGCATGGATCAAGACTGGGATTTGTTACTCCGTGTGACGGAGAGGTAGCTCAGGTCCCACTCGGTAATACAACATCATAAAAAGCCTTGCAAGCAATGTGACTAAGTCTTAGCCACGGGATCTTGTATTATAGAACGAGTAAAGAAACTTGCCGGTAACGAGGTTGAACTAGGTATGGAGATGCCGACGATCGAATCTTGGGCAAGTAACATACCGAAGAACAAAGGGAACAGCATACGGGATTAACTGAATCCTTGACATAGAGGTTTGACCGATAAAGATCTTCGTAGAATATGTAGGAACCAATATGGGCATCCAGGTACCGCTATTGGTTATTGACCGTAGAGGTGTCTCGGTCATGTCTACATAGTTCTCAAACCCGCAGGGTTTGCACACTTAAGGTTCGGTGACGTTTCGGTGGTATGGAGTTATGTATGGTGGTGACCGAACATTGTTTGGAGTCCCAGATGAGATCCCGTACATCACGAGGAGCTCTAGAATGGTCCGGAGGTAAATATTGATATATAGGAAGTCCTGTTTTGGTCATCCGAAAAGTTTCAGGCTCATCAGTAGTGTACCAAGAGTGTCAGGAGGGTGCCGGGGGACCATCAGGAGGGGTGTCTCGACCCAACGGACCTCATGGGCTGTGGGAGGAGTCAACCCAGCCCCTGGTGGGCTATACTAAGCCCCCACTACATACCATGCGGCTAGGGGTGGGAAAACCCAAAAGGTGGAGAGGTGGAAAGAGTTTCCAAGTGGAAAGGAGGAATCCTACTCCTAATATGATTGGAGTAGGAGTCCTCCACCTCCAATTTCGACCAAACCTTCAGGGTTTGAGGCTGCCTCCTCCCCACCCTCCCTACTATATATACTAGAGGATTTAGAGGGGAAAGCTAACCCTAATTGCCACGTGCTATCCTGTCCTCTAGATTGTAGTTTCTCCTCTAGATCGTTTCAGCGGTGCTTAGGCGAAGCCCTGGTGGAATTGTTACACCACCATCGCGGCACGCCATCACGCTGCCGGAGAACTCATCTACATCTCTGCTCCCTCTTGCTGGATCAAGAAGGCGGAGATCATCATTAATCTGTACATGTGCTGAACGTGGAGGTGTCGTTCGTTCGGCGCTAGATCGGAAGAACCGTGATCAAGATCACGAGACGATTCGTGATTGGATCACGGGACGGATCGTGATGGGATCGCAGGACAGATTGTGATTGGATCGCGAGATGGATCGTGATGGGATCATGGGACGCTCGGCGATTTGGATCGTGAAGACGTTCCACTACATCAACCGCGTTTCTTAATGCTTCCCGCTTAGCGATCTACAAGGGTATGTAGATCCACTCTCCCTCTCATACATGCTCAACGCCATGGATAGATCTTGCGTGTGCATAGGGAATTTTTTGTTTCCCATGCAATGTTCCCCAACACGTATACCTTATGGACTGATTTGGAGAAACGATATCCAAATCCTTCATTAGGAAATCTTAATGAAATTCTTCATAAAACTGTTGCTTTTCACAAAATGAAGCCTAGTGATCCAAACTTTGATAAATTCCTATTTGAGCTTCGTGATCTCATGCGTGCTAAAGGAGATATCACAACTATCAACAACATTATTATTGAGGCCAATCACATTCATAAACTTGAACATTGTCATGGTTATGATTCTAATGAGCCTCTTGGTTTCTATGACGAGGAGATTCCATCAAATGATGACAATGAAAAACATGGCTACTGTGATGAAGATGAGTAGTTCGACATCGAGCTAGAAAAGATCATGAAGAATCTAACTCTAATGGAAAACTTCAAGGATTACAAGTCCGGCAGAAAAGAGTGGATTCTCGACAGTGGATGCACGGATCATATGACTGGTGATAAAGACATGTTCCAAGAGATCACGCCTAATCAAGGTCCTTGAAGGTACGTGACCTTTGGAGAAAACTCAAAGGGTAAGGTACTTGGCCTTGGTAAGGTGGTCATATCTCATGATAGATCCATTCAAAATGTGATGCTTGTTGAATCCATTAGCTACAATCTTCTTTCTGTATCTAGACTAGCAAACTTCGGTTTCAATGTGCTATTTACCAAAGTAGATTGCCAAGTGTTTTGATTTGATAATCATAAAATTGTCTTTACTGGTATTCATAGGTGATCCATACATTGTTGATTTCACTAAAAAGGCTCAACCTTGTACTTGTCTCATTGCAAAATCATCTAAAGGTTGGCTATGGCATAGAAGGCTTGGACATGTAGGCATGCGCAATCTAGATAAGCTTATCAAGGGCGATCATATTCTTGGTGTTAAAGATGTTATCTTTGACAAAGATAGACTTTATAGCACTTGTCAAGTGATACATCTCCAACGTATGTATAATTTTTGATGATGTCATGCTATTATACTGTCTGTTTTGGATGTTTTATATGCATTAATATGTTATTTTATATAATTTTTGGGACTAACCTATTAATCTAGAGCCTAGTGCTAGTTTCTGTTTTTCCTTGTTTTTGAGTTGTGCAAATATGGAATATTAAACGGAGTCCAAACAGGAAAAAAATCTTTTGAATGATTTTTCTGGAAGGAAAGAGATCTACCAGACTTGGAGTGCATGTCAGGGCACCTGCCAGGAGGTCACAAGCCCTCTAGGCGCGGCCACCCCCTGGTCGTGCCTGGCAGGCTTGTCGTCTCCTGGCAGGTCTCCTAAGCCTATTCTTCGTCCTATAAATACCCAAATATTCCCCCAACACCAAAAAGAGCCATGCAAATACTTTTCTGTCGACAAAAGCCTCCATTCCCGAGAGATCCAATCTTGGAGCCTTTTTCAGTAATCTGTCGGAGGGGGTCCGATCATGGAGGGCATCTACATCAACTCCATTGCCCCTCCGATGATGTGTGAGTAGTCCACCATAGACCTATGGGTCCATAGCTAGTAGCTAGATGGCTTCTTCCCTCTCTTTGATCATCAATACCATGTTCTTCATGATCTTCATGGAGATCTATCTGATGTAATACTCTTTTGCGGTGTGTTTGTCCAGATCCAGTGAATTGTGGGTTTATGTTTAGATTATCCATGAATCTTCTCTGAATTCTTATATGCATGATTTCATATCTTTGCAAGTCTCTTCGAGTTATTGCTTTCGTTTGGCCAACTAGATTGGTAATTCTTGCAATGTAAGGAGTGCTTAGTTTTGGGTTGAATCTTGCAGTGTCCTCACCCAGTGACAAAGTAATGGTAGCGAGGCACGTATTGTATTGTTTCCATCAAGGGTAACAAGATGGGGTTTCATCATATTGCTTGAGTTTATCCCTCTACATCATGTCATCTTACCTAATGCGCTACTCTGCTCTTCATGAACTTGATACTCTAGATGCAGGCAGCAGTCGGTCGATTTGTGGAGTAATAGTAATAGATGCAGAATCGTTTTGGTCTACTTGACACGGACGTGATGCCTATATGCATGATCATTGCCTTGGATATCTACATGATTATTCGCTTTTCTATCAGTTGCTTGATAGTAATTTGTTTACCCACCATGATATTTTCCTTCAAGAGAAGCCTCTAGCGAAACCTATGGCCCCCGGGTCTACTTTCCATAATATATTTTCAGATCTATAAACCAAAAATACAAAAAATACATTGTTGCAATTTATTTATCTTGTACTTTCCATTATTGTTTACATATATCTCTATCAGATCTAATCCTTGCAAATAACTATGAAGGGATTGACAGCCCCTTTATAGCGTTGGGTGCAAGAATTTGATTGTTTGTGTAGGTGCATCTATTGGTGACTTGCTTGTTCCTCCTACTGGATTGATACCTTGGTTCTCGTCAACTAAGGGAAATACTTATCTATTTCGCTGCATCACCCTTTCCTCTTCAAGGGAAAACCAATGCAAGCTCAAGAGGTATCATCAAGCAGGAAAGCAAGTAGGTGGAAGTCATCCAGTCAAGAACATCATGAGCACTATGAGACCACTCGAGTTACTTCATATGGATCTTTTTGGTCCCAACGCTTACAAGAGTCTCGGTGGAAACTCTTATGGTCTAGTTATAGTTGATGATTTTTCCATATTTACGTGGGTATTCTTTCTTGATGATAAGTCGTAGGTTCAAAAGATCTTCAAGAACTTCACACGCAAAGCGCAAAATCAGTTTGAAGTGAAGATCAAGACGGTTCGAAGCGATAACGGATCGGAGTCCAAGAACAGCCATGTGGATACCTTTCTTGACGAAGAGGGAGTCTCACATGAGTTCTTGGCTATGTACATGCCTCAACAAAATGGAGTTGTTGAGAGAAAGAACCGAACTCTCATTGAGATGGCAAGAATGGTGCTTGACAAATACAAGATGCCAAGACACTTTTGGGCAGAAGCCGTGGAAACAGCATGTCATGCCACAAACCGACTCTACTTGCACAAGCTTCTCGGTAAAACGACATACGAGCTTATCACCGGTAACAAACCCCAAGTTGGATAGTTTTGGGTATTCGGCTCCAAATGTTACATTCTTGATAAGCATCGCCATGCTAAATTTGCTCCTAAATCTCATGAAGGTTTCCTACTTCGTTATGGATCCAACTCTCACACCTACCGGGTCTACAACAACTTCACTCGAAAGGTTGAAGAGACGGTAGATGTGAAGTTTGATGAGTCTAATGGTTCGCAAGTTGAACAATTGCCAAATGTAAAGGTGATAAAGATCCTTCGGAAGCTATCCAAGACTTGCCCATTGGCAAGATCCGTCCCATGGAGGTAAAGGAAAGCACTTCATCAACCCAAGTGGAAGCTCCTACCTCGGATCAAGGCTATCAACATTACGACATGGAAGCATCCACAAGCGGTACATGACAAGATGAAGAGGAGGAGGAAGTACATCATGAAGATCCACCATAACCTCCTTCACCACCACCTCGAGGAGATGACCACGTTGACAACAAAGGAGATGAAGGAGATGATGAAGAAGAAGAAGCTCCACCAACTAACAAGCCAAAGCTACCCCGAGTTCGAGATCAAGTGACCAAGAACCATCCCCTAAACCAAATCTTTGGTGACGTACAAACAGGGAGGATCACTCGCTCTAAAACTTGCTTAGCTAAATTTTGTGAGCATTATTCTTTCATCTCTAGCATTGAACCCTTGAAGGTTGAACAAGCTCTTGAAGATGCGGATTGGGTGAATGCTATGCATGAAGAGCTTCACAACTTTGAAAGGGACTAAGTGTGGACACTCGTGGAGAAGCCCAAGGATGAACAAAACATTATCAGCATGAAATGGGTATTTCGGAACTAGCAAGATGAAGACGGTCAAGTCGTTTGCAACAAGACTCTCCTAGTAGCTCAAGGATATACGCAAGTTGAAGGTATGGACTATGGTGAGACCTATGCCCCCTTTGCTAGATTAGAAGCTATTCGAATTCTTCTTGCTTATGCTGATCACCATGATATAACACTTTATCAAATGGATATCAAAAGTGCTTTTTAAAATGGTGAAATATAAGAAGAGGTCTTTGTTAAGCAACCACCTGGTTTTGTAAATCCTAAGAAACCTAACCATGTTTACAAACTTCGCAAAGCTTTATATGGTCTTAAGCAAGCTCCTCGTGCTTGGTATAAATGCTTAAGGAAGTTTCTTATAGAAAAATGATTTGAAATTCGTAAAATTTACACAACCTTATTCATAAACAGAGTTAACGGTGAATTATTTGTGTGCCAAATTTACGTGGATGATATTATCTTTGGATCTACTAACCCATAATTTAGTGAGAAGTTTGGAAGGTTGATGTCAGAGAAGTATGAGATGTCTATGATGTGTGAGCTGAAATTCTTTCTTGGTCTACAAATCAAGCAAATGAGAGAAGGTACATTCATCTCTCAAACTAAGTACACCAAGGACATAATCAAGAAGTTCAACATGCAAGAGTGCAAAGTTATGAAAACTCCCATGCCCACTAGCGGACATGATGATATCACTAAGGAGGGTGAACCGGTTGATCAAAAGGTTTTTTGATCAATGATTGGTTCATTGCTTTATCTATGTGCCTCCCGTCCAGATATTATGCTTAGTGTTTACATGTGTGCTAGATATCAAGCTGCACCTAAAGAATGTCATCTTAAGGTTGTGAAACGCATTGTGAGATACTTGATACATACACCAAACTTTGGCATTTGGTATCCCAAGGGATCTTCTTTTAATCTTGTTGGCTACTCCGACTCAAACTATGCCGGTGACAAGGTTGATAGAGAATCCACCTCGGGTACATGTCAATTTCTTGGTAGATCTCTTGTGTCTTGGTCATCCAAGAAACAAAACTCGGTATCTCTATCTACTGCCGAAGCTGAATATATTGTTGTTGGATCATGTTGTGCACAACTGTTATGGATGACACAAACGCTTAAAGATTATGGAATCAATGTTAAAAATGTGCCATTACTTTGTGACAATGAAAGTGCAATTAAGATTGGTCATAATCATGTGCAACACTCTCGAACCAAACATATTCAAGTTCAACATCATTTCATTTGTGATCATGTTGCCAAAGGAGATATCAATCTTAAGCATGTTCATACTAATAAGCAATTGGCCAACATCTTTACTAAACCACTTGATGAAAAAGTGTTTTGCCATTTGAGGAGTGACTTGAACATCATTGATGCTTCAAACTTGAGCTATGCTCACTCGGATACTTGCAAGGGATGAGCTTCATTGTCTATTCCATGCTATTACCATGAAAATCATATCTTGGAATTCTATGCTCCCTTGTCTTGCATCTAACCCTTTTGAAGGTACTTGGAAGAACAACACTCCACAAGATTGTCAACAACTCATATATTAAGCTATCTTGTCATGACCAAGTATCCACAACCTCGCTTTGTTGATGGAAGGGAGAAGACAACAAAACATATCCTTGACATATATTTCTCAATTACTCAATCTCAATTGGTATTTAGTAATTTGGAAATATTATGTTCTTCCTTGCGTGACTAACCCATGTAGGTGAGAAGTGAACGAAACAACAAGGACTGCTCCCAACTCAAGATGACCTTCATCTCCTTTGAGCATCCTCATCAAATTCACCCACAAGCTACGTCAACAACATCACTCAAAGGTATGTATTCATATCCTTGAAAAGGCTTTACTCCAAGTCATGGGATAAAGAAACTCAAGTGATATGAAGACATTAAAATGCTTAATCGAGAAATGGTAACCCCATTTTGAGCCTAATGGTGAGTATGACCTATGATCAAGTATTCTTGCTTGGCTCCTAAGTCAATATACTCTAATATAGGTGACCCAGTTACCGCCCATCATCTAGTTAAGAATCTTGTTTGGTTCATTCTCTATTGCAAAATTTCTTGGAACCATCCAAATCTTTACTAGTTGATACCTATTTGTATATTATCTGCAAGTTGTATTCCTCAATTTGCAAATCATTTGTTCTTCTTCCCTAGTTGATTTTCATTTACAACTTTCTCTTTTGTTCAAATATTCACATTTGCCAAGTTTCTATTTTATGCGTCGGAGACCCCGATTCAAAGGACTCGGTTTTACCGATTCAACAGATAAGCTGCATAACAGTATATCGGTACCATCGACAAATTTGTCTCGGAGCCACTGACTTTCTTTTAGTCTATATTTGTATCTGTAAATCTTTGTGTTCCTTCTATGATTTCTCAATGCTTCGATGATCTCTTAATTTAAAAAAATTGAAAGGGGGAGAAATACAATCAAGGATCCCTAACTCAAAGGAGGAGAAGTTATGCAAATTCTTAGCTTATTCAAAGGGAGAGAAATTATTCTCAATGATTCCCTCGTTTTTCTCATGATTTTCATATTCTATGAATCCTACTTTCTATGACCCTTGTTCTCCAGGATCCCTTCCTTATCCATGATCCCTGTGTCTAAGCCTATATCTGACCTTTTTGGAAATTAATGCCAAAGAGGGACAAATATACAAAGCTTCGAAGCTAAAGAGGGAGATACATGCTTATGAAAAGGGGGAGATATAATTTAGGGGAGAGAAGAATATCAAAGTTTATACTTATACAAACAAGGGGAGAATACCAAAGTAGGGGGAGAAAAATATGTTTTGGAGTAAGATCTGTTTATTGCATTTGATTTTGTCTTGTTAGAATTTTCTCATCCTATCCAATCCAAATATCTAAATGCTAAGATTCCGAGGGAGAGGATGACCTACATTTTCATATCTAAAGGGGAGAAACTTCTAAATGGTCTTAGAGACATATCAATTCTAAGGAATACTATCTTCTATATGTTGTCCACATCTTGGTATCTTTGAGTTTTGTTGCTTTTGATTGGTAGAATACTCTTGTGTTTCCTAACATTTTTCTCAAGTGTATCTCTACTACAAGAATTCTCAAGAACTCAAGGTAAGTATATGCATCATATCTTTAATCAAGATGATCTCTTGCTTCTTGCACATATTGTTTGCAACAGTGAAGTCTTGATCAAGGATACACCTCACTCATATACATTTGATGCATATAGCCAAGATACACATGGCTTATTATATCCCTTCTACTACATTGGTGTCCATGCATTCCAACGCAACTATCCTTTAAAGGGATTGCACACATTTCAGGGGGGGAATGTCTAAGTCATGTGTATCTCAAAGTCTTCATTATATACATGCATATATTTATTTGAAGCTTTGATTGTATGTTGTCATTAATTACCAAAAAGGAGGAGATTGAAAGCACAATTTGATACCTTGGTGGTTTTGATAATTCATGACAACATACACTGTCTCTTGGACTAATATTTTCATCTAGTGTATTTCAGATAAAGTCCGGAGAGAGATGGTCTGGAAAAAAGGAGTGTGGAGAGTATCCCCATGAAGAAGGAGAAGGAATAGCATTGTCCAAGCTTCAAGCAAAGGACTCTACATTTTACCTTTTGTGAGAAATCACTTTGAGTCCATAGGAAAGCCAATACTATTAAAAGGGGGTAAGGTTCTGTTGGTGAACAAAATGCTCATACGTGCACAAGTGTAGTCACCATACACCAACAAGATCTTCCACAAAAGTTTGTCCAAAGCCAAATACTCAAAATCAGTGCAACCAACACTTTCCACTCGGTGCCACCGATTCTCAATCTTAGATAGACTCACCAAACCCTAGCATTTTGATGCAATCGATTCCACTTTGGTGCCACCGAGTTTGGGTTGCCAACTTCCTGTTACACAAGTTCAAAAAATCGGTCCCACCAAGTTTTGTGAATTCGTGTCACCGAGATTGGCAATCTGGCCGTTGGTCACCTTATCGGTGCAACCGAGTTTTATGTATCGGTCTCACCGAGATTCAAAAGTTGCTACCTTTGAGGCAAATCGGTACCACCGAGATTAACACATTGGTGTCATCGAGTCTGACTTATTAGGTGTAACGGTTGGATTTATGGAGATGCCTATATATAGCCCTCCACCATCACTCACTCGTAAGAGAAGAACTCATAACAGTTCCCCACCCATACCTACTAATTTTCTGAGAGAGATCCACCTACTCATGTGTTGAGATCATGCCATTCCATTCCTACCATATGAATCTTGATCTCTAGCCTCCCCATGTTGCTTTCCACCCAATCAATCTCTTCTACCAAGCCAAATCTATGAGAGGGTGATTGTGTGTTGAGGAGTCTATCATCTTGAAGCACAAGAGACATTATCGAGCCTATTACCTTTTGGAGGGTGGTTCCTCCTAGATTGGTTAGGTGTCACTTGGGAGCCTCCTACTTCGTGTTGTGGAGTGAACCAAGAAGTTTGTAAGGGCAAGGAGATCACCTACTTCGTGAAGATCTACCCCAAGTTAGGCCAGTCCTCCGTGGACGTAGGCCATCATGGTATAGTCAAGGTTACTTGTTCGTGGAACCCTCCATGGGTAGAGCCCTCCGTGGACTCTCGCGATCGTTACCCTCCGTGGGTTGAAGACTCCATAAACATGGACGTACGATAGCACCACTTATCGGAACCATGGGAAAAATCTTCGTGTCCTTCATGCGTTTGATCTCTCTATCTCTACTCCTTACTTCATGTACAATGTATTTACTTTCCGATTACTTGATGACTTGCATGTGTAGGGTGTTCTATACTCGTTATATATGCTAAAACTGCCAACCCTTGAACTTATGCTTGAGGTAGTTTTAAATTCCTGCTTGTAGTCTATTCACCCCCTCTAGACATACACTTCTAGTGATCCCACAAATGACTAGCCTGGCCTCGGATTATATAACACACCAGAGGCCTAGGATAACAAGAGTCCTAGTCGGCTAGGTCGATGGAGAGGAGTCCTTGTCTTGATCACCAAGTCTTGTGGAATCTTCCTCGTATGCATCATGGGTTGTCCAAACTGGCCCATTAATGAACTGCCCTAGGGGTCCTCGGCTCGACCCTCCTATCAGGAGACAACGTGGCAAGTACCCCCTAGTCCAGGACACCATCAGTAGCCCCCTAAACCAATCTTCAAGTTAGGGACGCTCCTCGGTTCTTCCGAACAGTTCTTCGTCTTTGGACATTGGTCTTAAAAACTGGTTCAATAAATCTTCCCATCACTGATCTCGAGGATCGCTGACGTGAATCCGAAGAGTTCGCAAGTCGGGCGTTCGAGGAGCCCCTTTAAGTTATCGACCTGTATTAATGCCTCATTATTTTTACTCCACAACTCGGGTCCAAAGTGTTTCCCATGTGGTGGTATCCTCTTGTGTCCGAACTCTAATGCCAAACTGTATTCGAGGTGTCTTTTTGAGCCCGAGATCCAACGCTGGTCGGCATCCGGGGTGTCATAGGATACCTCGGTCTCTAAATATTTGAAGTAGTTCATCCGAGCTTAAATATCGGGATAGTCTTTTATGGAGCCACCGTTCGCATTTGATCTTTATGTCGGACTGCTTCCGAAGTGTCTTCGATCTTGAGCTTTACGCCGGAATGCTTCCGAGATCCAACTTCGGACCACATCCGAGCTCCAACGATGATTAGTGCCCGATGTGTCATAAACTACCCCGGTCTTTGAAAGATTGAACGAATTCGGCCGAGCTTAATGTCGGAAATACCCTCTATGGAGCTAGCCATTTGCACCCAAGCTTTATGTCGGACTGCTTCCGAGGTGGTGCACCACCACGACCGCGGGCTGATTTTTTGTAGAAATAATTTCCGATCATTGCAATTTATTTACTACCAAGATTTATAGTTGCTAGCCCTCAAGGTGTGTGTCGGTCTATAACCCGAGATGCACCTGAAGGAAAAAATAATCATCAAAATAAAACCACTGATCCCAGTAGCTCCTGAGACTTAGGTCGATTTGCAAAATCGGCCAGAGGATCAAGTTCTACCTCGGCAGTATACGTTAGGGATGTAAACGCGGTACATAGTAGTTTCCGAGACTTGGGTTGGGTGCGGCCGACCAACCTAAGGATCGAATCTCCTCGGAAACCATATTGCACTTTGGATTTTCTGCATTGAATAGGTAATGAAGTAGCTCCCGAACCTTAAATTAGGCACGGGTGGTCGAATTAAGGATCAATATTTATTTTGACACAAACTTTGTTACGGTCAACACAATTTATGTGTAATGATTCTATGTATCCAACTACTTTACACCATTAATGCTCGGATCCGCATTGTACAAGACTTTGTTGACCGACCATCGGCTTCAATCTCCTCGGCCAGTAGCTGAGGAGTGTTTGTCATACTTTATAATGCCTTTAGAACGGCAAAGGTTTACGACAAACAAGGCAATCCGGTCATACGGTTTTATAAACAAAGGTACGCGGAGAGATATGTTATATTACTATTAACGTAAGAAACAACTTCTCGGAAAAATAGTTCCTTTATAAGTTCCTTTTCCCAAGATATCATGTTGACCATGATCGTGAAACCTCAACTCCGATCAATGTGGGAAGAAAATGTTGAGGATTTAGTTTGGGGAAAGTTTCCGAACTCTGTGGTCCTTAGTGAACCTAAATTTCCCTTCCATCGTTGCCGACCAATTATATTATTAAGATGGCTAGCTTTCGGTTTCACCCAGTCTGAGGTACTAACATGGATGACCTGGAAGTAACAATCACAGAGGTACTCCCTTTACCCCCTAGCCGAACAATCGGGAACGTAGGGGATAACAACAGGAGCTAGGCAACCCAGCTTGCCCAAAATCTTAAGTCAAATTGATGCATATTTATGGCTTTGTACTGATGATTACGGAAGCAACACTCACATATTGAATAAAGTATTTAATGCTATATGCTATTTTGACTCCTTTGTGACCGTTTATCATTCGAGAGTGGCCCATCGTTGGCTTCTACCCCTTTGTAGATGCTATGCTGGGTGTTTCCGCAGTAACAAGACAACCCTTAGCCGACGTCTCGGTGCCCGGAGACGGTTGTGTTAGTGGAAACGAGGCAATCAGATATCTAGGCTTTATAACTTTCACTTGGTCATGGGAGCTTAAAGTTTGGGAGGCCAGTTACTAGCCCCCGGTTAGTGTTCGACGTTAGCCGAAGTCAAGTCGTTAACACTTCTACCAATTTTATGAACGTCCCATGGGGTAAGCTCTATCGGTTTATAGTTTGAAACAGTCATTGGATTGCTAACCAGTTAGCGCTCATTGTGACAGCTAGTTTTCGGCTTTCTCCACTGAGGTACTTGATACGTCCATTTTGCATCATGATTTTATATTGATATTTATTGCATTATGGGCTGTTATTACACATTTTGGTACAATACTTATGCCTTTTCTCTCTTATTTTACAAGGTTTACATGAAGAGGGAGAATGCCGGCAGCTGGAATTCTGGCCCCTAGGGCTTGTGGCCCACCTGGCAGCCCTCCGATGCCCATCTTTTGCTATATTGAGGGTTTTGTTCTGGAAAAAATCATATCACAGCTTTTGGGATGAAGCGGCGCCATCTCGAGGCAGAACTTGGGCAGAACCAACCTACAACTCCGACAGGGCGATCCTGCCGGCGAAACTTCCCTCCGGGAGGGGGAAATCGAAGCCATCGTCATCACCAACGATCCTCTCATTGTGAGGGGGTCAATCTCCATCAACCTCTTCATCAGCACCATCTCCTCTCCAAACCCTAGTTCATCTCTTGTATCCGATATTTGTCTCAAAACCTCAGATTGGTACCTGTGGGTTGCTAGTAGTGTTGATTACTCCTTGTAGTTGATGCTAGTTGGTTTACATGGTGGAAGATTATATGTTCAGATACTTGATCATCACTTATACTCCTCTGATTATGAACATGAATATGTTTTGTGAGTAGTTACGTTTGTTCCTAAGGACATGGGATAAGTCTTGTTATAAGTAATCATGTGAATTTGGTATTCATTCGATATTTTGATGAGATGTATGTTGTCTCTCGTCTAGTGGTCTTATGTGAACGTCGACTACATAACACTTCACCATTGTTTGGGCCTAGACGAAGGCATTGGGAAGTAATACGTAGATGATGGGTTGCTAGAGTGACAGAAGCTTAAGCCCTAGTTTATGCGTTGCTTCGTAAAGGGCTGATTTGGATCTACATGTTTCATGCTATGGTTAGATTTATCTTAATTCTTCTGTTGTAGTTGTGGATGCTTGCGGGAGGGGTTAATCATAAGTGGGAGGCTTGTCCAAGTAAGGACAGCACCCAAGCATCGGTCCACCCACATATCAAATTATCAAAGTAGCGAACGTGAATCAAATGAGCATGATGAAAACTAGCTTGACATAAATTCCCATGTGTCCTCGGGAGTGCTTTGCTTATTATAAGAGTTTGTCCAGGCTTGTCCTTTGCTATAAAAAGGATTGGGCCACCCTGCTGCACCTTTGTTACAATTGTTACTTGCTACCCCTTTACGAATTATCTTATCACAAAACTATCTGTTACCGATATTTTTAGTGCTTGCAGAGAATACCTTACTAAGAACCGCTTGTCATTTCCTTCTGCTCCTCGTTGGGTTCGACACTCTTACTTATCGAAAGGACTACGATAGATTCCCTATACTTAAGGGTCATCAGTACTTAACCAATAGAATCAGAAGTACAATCACAGTGGTTCTCCCTTTGCACACCTAGCCGAACAAAGCGGAATGTAGGAGGCAATCACAGGAGCAAGGCAACCCAACTATTGACCGAAGACACAAGTCGAAACTGATGCATATAGAGCAATATCCAAGACACCGAGGTGGAGGTCCACATGGAAGATGCCAAACAGCGGTCACAAAAGATTTCCTGAGCTGAATTATTAAGTAGGGCACCTCGGTCAAGATGATGTCCCTCCTCCTAAAAAACATAGAAATAGCTTAAAAGTGCCATAAGCTCGAAAAGCCAAAAAACTTACGTAAAAACTTTGAAGTTCAAAGTAAATCAAGTGTTTCGGTGCCAATCCGAAAATTGCTCTTAAAATTAACATGTGCTTCGGTCGTGCTTTAACATGATACATCTGATACCTTAGACTTCAAGCGGGTCAGCCTTTGGCTTAAAACTCCATATCCCGAGGGCGAAGTGTTTCTCCAAGGCCTATTTAGCAAACTAAACTCAAGCGTCTTTAGAGAGAAACTAGGCTACCCGGCTATTGACCAAACACTCGTGTCGAAAAAAGGAGTAGCAGAAAAAGACTTTGTAATGACCAATAAGAAAACAATATTTATTATAAAATGTCTCATATAAATTTAAGAGCCCCCAGGTAACTTTGGGGAAAGGAAAAAAAATTTAACAAATGATTTTTGTTTAAGAAAAAATATAATGTTTGGTTGAATCGAACAAAAAGTAAAATTTCAAAGAGAGCTCAGCATGAAAACGACTTAGCTGGTTAATAAGCTCGGTGCGGTTCGGGGTTGTAGTGGGTCAAGGTCCCACCCCCAAGCCAGTCACGTGGTAGTGGAAGAAGAGCTCGGCTTGATGAAGTGACAACACAACACACTTCGAAAGGCCAAGGAGAAACCCCCCAGGCGAGTCGAGCAGACGGAGTAGTTCGATAGCGTGACGGTGAAGCCCCCAGTCCGTCGTCCATGTTGACAACGCAATTTGGTTGGTGGAGGCGGGACAACTATGTAGGCACGCCAAGGTGACGGCATGACACAGCTGAAGTCGATTACGTGTGCACACAATATAGTGCAAGCCAAGAGTAATAACAAATGAAGGTAATAATATATATTTTGTAATTCTTCTACTTAGTTAATTTAAGTGAATCAAAAAAGTAAAGGAATATGGCCTGGGCGCCGAGGTTCCTGAACGAAGAGTTCGGCTTGACGAAATGGTGAAGCTGCACGGTCGATGTGGCGAGATGAAGTCCTCAATCCAGTTAACATGGTGAAGCTGTGATCGACGGATGCCGAAGTATCATGTAGGTCGGCTGGGGACGCCAAAGTCTTATGCCAGCCGAGGTGTTGAAGCAGGCTGGCTGGTGACACCAAAATCTCATGCCAGGCGAGGTGTCGAAGCTAGTCAGCTGGTGACGCCGAAGTCCTCGGAGCGGGTTGATGAAGAGATGGCAAATTCCTCGGTCCAACCAAGGTGATGGAGCAAATCAGTAAGGTGATGCTAGAGCCCCATGCCAGCCGGCATGTCAAAGCAGGTCGGCATGGTGGACGTCAGCTTGAAAAAGTAACGGCATGATGATGCCAACGTAGGTCAGAATTTGTGACGAGGTCGATGCTAGTTTGATGAAGCAACGGAGCGCCCGACCCGTACAACCCGCGGATGACGAGGTTGTCCTGATAATTATTCATCCCTCGAGATGTTGAACTCTTGGTCGGATGACCAAGATGATGAGAAAATTTCCTTCAAAAAGGACGTCCGACAACCCGTTCATGAAAAAGAAGAACTTGGGTCGGATTCGTTTTCGCACAGAAAATAGATCCAAAATTCATTGTAGTAATCGGATGTTACCCGGAGTTTGGACGGTCAGATCGAGCTGAAATTCTAAGGGGTAATCAGTATAGGAATTCCGCAGCCGATGAATGGTGGGATTTTACAACGGACGTTCGAGCTAGACGCTGGACTCCTCGCCCTAAATTCATCCATATTCTCGTTCAGATTCAACACACCTTCGGTAGATCGGAGATTGCCGGAGATTCCTTCATCGGAACGCGACAAAATTTTATAGGGTTATTGTAGATACAATTTCGCACAATTCCACCGAAGCAATTGTCAAAGCAATGCTCGAGGAAATGCGGACGACAAACACAAATTCGTTGTCCAGAAAAACTGCAATGTGCAGACGAGCCATCGATCCTTCTGTCAATCCCATAGCGAAACTCTCAATGAAAGCACCAATGTCAGTGTTAAAACCGGTGGATCTCAGGTAGGGGGTCCCGAACTGTGGATCTTGGATCGATGGGTAACAGGAGACAAGGGAGACGGTATTTACCTAGGTTCGGACCCTCTTGATGGAGGTAAAACCCTACGTCCTGCTTTGTTTGTATTGATGATGGTGTATCGAGTACACAGTTGATCTACCTCACGATCGTATGTAGTGGTCTAAACCCTAAGAGCTATGCTCATATGATGATATGATCTATGATGATCTGATTGTCCCTAATGACTAGTCTGGCCTCGGCTTATATAACACACCAGAGACCTAGGATACCAAGAGTCCTAGTCGGCTACGTTGTTGGAGAGGAGTCCTTGTCTTGATCATCAAGTCTTGTGGAATCTTCCTCGTATGTATCATGGGCTGTCCGAACTGGCCCATTAATGAACCGCCCTAAGGGTCCTCAGCCAGACCCTCCTGTCGGGAGACGACCTAGTGAGTACCCCCTAGTCCAGGACACCGTCACCCCCCAGGCCGCGCCTGGGTGGCTTGCGGCCCACCCGTAGATCTTCTGGCCTCTTCTCCAAGTCTCCTATGTTCCTTCTGGTCCAAGAAAAATCATCGTAGAATTTTATTCTGCTTGGACTCCATTTGATATTCCTTTCCTGCAATACTCAAAAACAAGGAAAAAACATAAACTGACACTGGGCACTAGGTTAATAGGTTAGTCCCAAAAATAATATAAAATAGCATATTAATGCATATAAAACATCCAAAACAGATAATATAATAGCATGGAACAATCGAAAGTTATAGATACGTTGGAGACGTATCACTTAGCGACAAACACTTTGCCTTCGGATCTGAGATAGAAGGTATACCCAACTCTCACTTTTGGGTATCCTATGAAGACGCATTTCTCCGCCTTGGGTTCCAGCTTTTCAGGCTGAAGCATTTTAACATAAGAATCACATCCTCAAACTTTAAGAAATGACAACTTTGGCTTCTTGCCAAACCATAGTTCAAATGGCGTCATCTCAACGGATTTTGATGGTTCCCTATTTAAAGTGAATGCAGTTGTCTCTAATGCATAACCCCAAAACGATAGTGGCAAATCGGCAAGAGACATCATAGAATGCACCATATATAATAATGTTCGATTACGACGTTCGGACACACCATTATGCTATGGTGTTCCAGGCGGTGTCAATTGTGAAACAATTCCATACTGTCTTAAGTGACTGCCAAACTCATAACTCTGATATTCTCCTCCTCGATCAGATCATAGAATTTAATCTTCTTGTGATTATGATTATCAAATTCACTCTGAAATTGCTTGAACTTTTCAAACATTTCAAACTTGTGCTTCATTAAGTAAATATACCCATATCTACTTAAGTCATCAGTGAAGGTGAGAAAATAACGATATCCACCGCGCCTCAATGCTCATCGGACCGCACACATCAGTATGTATGATTTCCAACAAGTCACTTGCCTATTCCATTGTTCCAGAGAATGGGGTTTTAGACATCTTGCCCATGAGGCATGGTTCACATGTGTCAAGTGATACAAAATCAAGTGACTCCAAAAGTCCATCAGCATGGAGTTCTTCATGCGTTTCACACCAATATGACCTAAACGGCAGTGCCACAAGTGGTACTATCATTATCAACTCTACATCTTTTGGCATCAATGTTATGAACATGTGTATCGTCACTATCGAGATTCAATAAGAATAAACCCCTCACATTGGGTGCATGACCATAAAACATATTACTCATATAAATAGAACAACCATTAATCTCTGATTTAAATTAGTAACCGTCTCACAATAAACAAGATCCAGATATAATATTCATGCTTAACGCAGGCACCAAATAACAATTATTTACGTTCATAACTAATCCCTATGGTAACCGAAAAGTGAGCGTGCCAACGGAGGTCACATCAACCATGGAACCATTTCCCACGCGCATCGTCCTTCGTCCTTAGCCAGCCTTCGTCAGTTCTGTAGCTCCTGTTTTGAGTTGCAAATGTGAGCAACCGAACCGGTATCAGATACCCAGGTACTACAAGGAGAGTTGGTAAGGTACACATCAATAACATGTATATAATATATACCTTGTTTGGTGTTGGCCATCTTCTTGTCGGCCAGATACTTGGGGCAGTTCCGCTTCCACTGACCAGTTCCCATGCAATGAAAGCACTCAGTTTCTGGCTTGGGTCCAGTCTTGGGTTTCTTCACGGGAGAGGCAACTACTTTGCCACTCTTCTTGGAGTTACCCTTCTTGCCCTTTCCATTCTTCTTGAAACTAGTGGTTTTATTGACCATCAACACTTGATGCTCATTCTCGATTTCAGACTCAGCGATTTTCAGCATCGCAAACAGCTCGGCGACTAACTTGTTCATCCCGTGCATGTTATAGTTCATCACAAAGCTCTTGTAGCTAGGTGGCAATGATTGAAGAACTATGTCAGTGATCGCCTCCGATAGAAGGAGCATCCCTAACCTAGCCACACGGTTCGAATACCCAGACATTCTGACTATACGTTCACTGACAGGCCCATTCTCCTCCATCTTGCAAGCATAGAACTTATCAGAGGTCTCATACCTCTCGATCCGAGCATTCTTCTCAAAGATAAACTTCAACTCCTAGAACATCTCATATGCTCCATGACGTTCAAAACGTCTTTGAAGTCCAGGTTCTAAGCCATACAACATTGCACATTAAACTATTGAGTGGTCTCCAGAACGTGTCTCCCAAGCGTTCTTAACGTCTTCCTAAGACACAGGAGCAGGTGGGTCACCATGCGGTGCATGAACGACATGAGCCTTCCGGGCAGCCGTGAGGATAATCCTCAGATTACACGCCCAGTCCACAAAGTCACTTCCATCATCTTTCAACTTGGCTTTCTCTAGGAACGCATTGAAATTCAGGGGAACTACTCTGCGAGCCATTGATCTACAACATAAATATGCAAAGGTTACTAAGACTATTTTTCAAGATAATGAGTTTAGTTAATAAAATTACTTAAAAACTCCCACTCAAATTGACATCCCTCCGGTCATCCGACTATTACATGACCCAAATTCACCAACTCAAGTCCGATCATCACGTGAGTTGAGGTGGTTTCAATGGTGAACATCATCATGTTGATCATATCTACTATATGACTCATGTTCGACCTTTCGGTCTCTTATGTTCAGAGTCCATGTCTGTACATGCTAGGCTCGTCAAGTTTAACCCGAGTGTTCTGTATGTGCAACACTGGCTTGCACTAGTTGTATGTGAACGTAGAGTCTATCACACCCGATCATCACGTGGTGTCTCGACACAATGAACTATCGCAATGGTGCACACTCAGGGAGAACACAATTTTATCTTGAAATTTAAGTGAGGGATAACCTTATAATGCTACCGTCGTCCTAAGCAAAACAAGGTGCATAAAAGGATTGACATCACATGCAAATCATAAGTGACATGATATGACCATGAACTTGTGCTTTTGATCTTCATCTCCAAAGTGCTGGCATGATCTCCATCATCACCGGCATGACACCATCATCTCCATCATCTTGATCGCCATCAACGTGTCACCATCGGGGTTGCCACGCCGACTGTTGCTTCCACGACTATTGCTAACTCATAGCTATAAAGTAAATAAAAAAGAATAAAAATAATTAAAGACAACCCTATGGCTCCTACCGGTTGTCGTACTCATCGACATGCAAGTCGTGATATTCTATACAAAACATGATCATCTCATACATCACATATATCTGATCATGTAATTGGCCCTATCACATCACATCATACCCTGCAAAAACAAGTTAGACGTCCTCTAATTGTTGTTGCATGTTTTACGTGGCTGCTACGGGTATCTAGCAAGAACAATTCTCACCTGCGCAAAAACCACAACGGTGATACACAGAAGAGAATAGAGAGGGAGATCCAATCTAGGAGGGGCTCCTTCCCCTCGACCACCAATGAGGCCATGGACCAGAGGGGGAACTCTCCTCCCATCTAGGGGGAGGCCAAGGAACAAGAAGAAGGAGGGGGCTCTCTCCCCCTCTCTCCCGATGGCGTCAGAACGCTACCGGAACACCACTGGCATTGGGGAACGTCGCATGGGAAATAAAAAATTCCTACGCACACGCAAGATCTATCCATGGTGATGAGCATCTACGAGAGGGATAGTGGATATACATACCCTTCTAGATTGCTAAGCAGGAAGTGTTAAGAAACACGGTTGATGTAGTTGAACGTCTTCGCGGTCCAAATCACCAAGCGTCCCGTGATCTAATCACGATCCATCCCGATCTAGCGCCGAATGGACGGCAGCTCTACGTTCAGCACACGTATAGCTCGATGACGATCTGTGCCTTCTTGATCCAGCAAGAGGGAGCGGAGAGGTAGATGAGTTCTCCGGCAGCGCGACGGCACAGCGGCGGCGGTGGTGGAACTATTCCGGCAAGGCTTCACCTAAGCACCTCCAAAACTAGACTAGAGGAGAAAACGATCTACAAGAAGAAGAGGGCTGCAGGTGGCAATTAGGGTTAGGGCTGCCCTCAAATCCTCTAGTATATATAGGAGGGAGGGGAGGGAGGCCGACTTATACGTCCATTTTCCATCATGATTTTATATTGATATTTATTGCATTATGGGCTGTTATTACACATTTTGGTACAATACTTATGCCTTTTCTCTCTTATTTTACAAGGTCTACATGAAGAGGGAGAATGCCGGCAGCTGGAGCTCTGGACTGGAAAAGGAGCAAATCTGAGATACCTATTCTGCACAACTCCAAAAGTCCTGAAAATCTATGGAGAATTATTTTGGAATATATAAAAAATACTGGGCGAACGAAATACATCAGGGGGCCCACCAGGGAGCCACAAGCCTGCTGGGCACGGCCACCCCCTAGCCGCGCCCCTGGGGCTTATGGCCTACCTGGCAGCCCTCGGTGCCCATCTTCTTCTATATTGAGGGTTTCGTCCTGAAAAAAATCATATCAGAGCTTTCAAGATGAAGCACAGCCATCTCGAGGCGGAACTTGGGCAGAACCAATCTAGAGCTCCGGCATGGTGATCCTGTCGGTGAAACTTCCCTTCGGGAGGGGGAAATCGAAGCCATCATCATCACCAACGATCCTCTCATCGAGAGGGGGTCAATCTCCATCAACATCTTCAGCAGCACCATCACCTCTCCAAACCCTAGTTCATCTCTTGTATCCGATCTTTGTCTCAAAACCTTAGATTGGTACTTGTGGGTTACTAGTAGTGTTGATTAATCCTTGTACTTGATGCTAGTTGGTTTACTTGGTGGAAGATTATATGTTTAGATCCTTGATCATCACTTATACTCCTTTGATTATGAACATGAATATGCTTTGTGAGTAGTTACGTTTGTTCCTGAGGACATGGGATAAGTCTTGTTATAAGTAATCATGTGAATTTGGTATTCGTTCAATATTTTGATGAGATGTATGTTGTCTCTCCTCTAGTGGTGTTATGTGAACATTGACTACATAACACTTCACCATTGTTTGGGCCTAGAGGAACGCATTGTGAAGTAATAAGTATATGATGGGTTGCTAGAGTGAGAGAAGCTTAAACCCTAGTTTATGTGTTGCTTCGTAAGGGGCTGATTTGGATCCACATGCTTCAAGCTATGGTTAGATTTATCTTAATTCTTCTTTCGTAGTTGCAGATGCTTGTGGGAGGGGTTAATCATAAGTGGCATGCTTGTCCAAGTAAGGACAAGACCCAAGCATCGGTCCACCCACATATCAAATTATCAAAGTAGCGAACGTGAATCAAATGAGCATGATGAAAACTAGCTTGACATAAATTCCCATTTGTCCTCGGGAGAGTTTTGCTTTATATAAGAGTTTGTCCAATCTTATCCTTTGCTATAAAAACGATTGGGCCACCTTGCTGCACCATTTTTACAGTTGTTACTTGCTACCCATTACAAATTATCTTATCACAAAACTATCTGTTACCGATAATTTCAGTGCTTGCAAAGAATACCTTACTGAGAACCGCTTGTCATTTCCTTCTGCTCCTCGTTGGATTCAACACTCTTACTTATCGAAAGGAGATCCCCTATACTTGTGGGTCATCAAGACTCTTTTCTGGCGCCGTTGCCAGGGAGTGAAGCGCCTTTGGTGAGTGGAAATTGGTAAGGAAAATTTTATATAGTGTGCTGAAATTTACTGTCACTTGTTACTATGGAAATTAATCCTTTGAGTGGCTTGTTAGGGGTATATTCACCTCGACCGAAACACAAAGAGTTGTCCCTCAACCTACTGAAGATATTTATTATGAAATTCCTTTGGGTATGATAGAGAAACTGCTAGCTAATCCTTATGTAGGAGATGGAACACTATATCCTGATTTGCATCTAATCTATGTAGACGAAGTCTATGGATTATTTAAGTTTGCAGGTCTTCCCGAGGATCACGTCAAGAAGAAAGTCTTTCCTTTATCTTTGAAGGAGAAGGCATTGACATGGTATAGGCTATGTGATGATATTGGATCATGGAGCTACAACCGACTGAAAATGGAATTTCATCAGAAGTTCTATCATATGCATCTAGTTCATCGTGATCGGAATTATATTTATAATTTTTGGCCTCATGAAGGAGAAACAATCACTCAAGCTTGGGGGAGGCTTAAGTCAATGTTATATTCATGCCTCAATCATGAGCTCTCAAGAGAAATTATTGTTCAGAATTTTTATGCTCGGCTTTCTCGTAATGATCAATCCATGCTCGATACTTCTTGTGTTGGTTCTTTTATGAAGAAAGATATTGAATTCAAATGGGATTTATTGGAAAGAATTAAACACAACTCTAAAGATTGGTAACTCGACGAAGGTAAGGAATCAGGTATAAATCTTAAGTTTGATTGTGTTAAATCCTTCATGGACACCGATGCTTTCGTGAATTTAGCACTAAATATGGGCTTGACTCTAAGATAGTAGCTTCTTTCTATGAATCTTTTGCTACTCATGTTGATCTCCCTAAGGAGAAGTGGTTTAAATATCATCCTCTCATTAAAGTGAAAGTAATGGAACCTATTAAAGTTGAAGAGAAAATTATTACTTACAATGTTGATCATGTTATCCCTACTGCTTACATTGAGAAACCACCTTTCCCTTTTAGGATAAAGGAACATGATAAAGCTTCAACTGTGGTTTGGAATATTTCTATTAGAACACCTACACTCCCTGAACAAATCAAAGTTGAACCTAGTATTTATATGGTTAAAGATCTCTTGGTTGATAATATTGATGGGCATGTTATTCATTTCTATGATGAAGCTGCTAGAATTGCTAGACCTGATACTAAGCATAAACATAGACCAGTTGTTGGCATGCCTGTTGTTTGTGTTAAAATAGGAGATCATTGTTATCATGGCTTATGTGATATGGGCACTAGCATAAGTGCAACTCCCCATTCCTTATACAAAGAAACCATGCATGATATTGCACCAGTTGAACTAGAGGATATTGATGTTACTATTAAGCTCGCTAATAGAGACACTATTGCATCGATAGGGATTGTTAGAGATGTTGAAGTCTTGTGTGGGAAAATAAAGTATCCTACTGATTTTCTTGTTCTTTGTTCCCCACAAGATAATTTTTGTCCCATTATATGTGGCAGACCCTTCTTGAATATTGTTAATGCTAAGATTGATTGTGAGAAAGAAATAGTTACTGTGAGCTTTGGGGATGTGTCTCCTGAGTTTAATTTCTCTAAATTTCATAGACAACCCCATGAAAACGAATTTCCTAATAAAGATGAAATTATTGGTCTCGCTTCTATTGATGTGCCTCCTACTGATCCCTTAGAACAATATTTGCTAGACCATGAAAATGATATGCATATGAATGAGAAGAATGAAATAGATGAAATTTTCTTCGAGCACCAGCCTATTTTGAAACACAACTTACCTGTTGAAATACTTGGGGATCCTCCTCCCATAAATGTTGAAACCAATATCATCAATACCATAACTCTGGAGGAGTGCATTAGGGAGACTTACCAGAACGTTTCAGACTCCGAAAAGGAATAGCTATGTGGTACAATAAGCAAAAAGACTCCAAAACTCTTTCAATGGCAAATTTTATCTGTTCTGGAATATTTACAAAATTAGGAAAATTTAAAGTAGTCCGAATAGTGCATGAGGAGGCGACAAGCCTGCTGGGCGCGGCCACCCCCTGGCCGTGCCCCTGGGGCTTGTGGCCACCTCGTGCACCACCCGAACTCCGCTTTCTTGTGGCATACTCCTTCGGGTCGGTAAAAATTCATTATATGATATCCCGGAGGTTTTGATTCTCGTATCACGACAATACCTCCCGTTTTCTTTTTGAGGTGTTTCTGCAGCAGACTTAGATCAACATGGCGTCCCCAAGTGTTTCGAAGGACAAGTTCTCCGAGAAGGTCATAAGCCCCTACCTTGCGGAGGTGCTGCAACACCCTCAAACCATTGAGGTGTGTGAGGGGGTGCTGCACATCCGTGATGTGTTGGGGGCAAAGAAAACCGGAAGCATGGAGACAAGGCTAGAAGCAATGGAGCAGCAGGTCTTCAAGTGCCAAGGGGTGGTGGAATGGGGACTCAATGCTAATCAGATGATGATCGCGGAGTTTACCCATAAACATAAGCTGGATGCCAAGGATGTTGTGGATCACATCTTCAAGCTTTACGATAGAATCGAGCACCTCCAAGCCCAGATCTACGACCTGCAAAACCAAAACTGTGAGTATGAATAGAGATTTAAGAGAATGAGTTTGGATGCAGATTTGAGGATTCCGGAGACTCGTTCATCCTTTTATGATGGTGAGCCTATGCCTTGGAAGATGGAGGAAAGCTTCCAACCTCATCAACAACTCCCACATCATCACCTCCGAAGCAAGACAACTAAACACATGGGTATGGGCACTCCCCTTGGCTTGTTCCAAGCTTGGGGGAGGTGCCCCGGTATCGTATCACCATCACATCTTTTGTTTTTATTTTTATTTTTATTTTTATTTTCATCATCTTTTCTTAGTTCAATCCTTTTGGTTATATCTTGATCTAGTAGAATAAAGTTTTTGTGTGATCTAGCTTTGAGTCTTTGCTTTATGATTCCTCCTATGTAAGCAAGTCAGTGAGTTATATAATAAAAAGTGCTTTTGAGTTGAGGGCTTTGCTTGCTTGGTATGATCTTAATCTTGAGAAAGATAAAGTAGAAAGAAGTGTAGAATAAAAGCAAAGAGTACATATGAAAATCTCATGGGGAGTGATGACTTCACATATAAAACGTATGTCGGTTGAAATCTGTTGTGGGTTGGCAATAGCTGTTGGTCATTGGGGAAATTAAAAGGAAGTAATAAAGAAAGAGAGGTTCACATATAAATATATTATCTTGGACATCTTTTGTGATTGTGAGCACTCATTAAAATATTATATGTTAAGAAGTTGATGTTGGACAAGGAAGACAACATAATGGGTTATGTTTGCTTATTTCCGAATAGAAGTTATATTGTTATAGATCCCTCAACATGTGTCGCTTTCTTCCACCTCATATCAGCCAAAACTTCCGCACTAAGTAGAGATACTACTTGTGCATCCAAACACCCTTAACCCAGTTTTGCCATGAGAGTCCACCATACCTACCTAAGGATAGAATAAGATCCTTCAAGTAAGTTGTCATCGGCGCAAGCAATAAAAATTGATCTCCAAATATGTGTGATCTATTAGTGTGAGGAATATAAACTTTATACGAACTTGTGATGGGGAAGAAATAAAAGCGATGGACTACATAATAAAGATCTCTATAACAAGGGGCAATATAAAGTGACGTTCTTTTGCATTAAGAGATTGTGCATCCAATTATAAAAGCGCATGACAACCTCTGCTTCCCTCTGCGAAGGGCCTATCTGTTACTTTTATTTTCTAGTACTTACCTTTATGCAAGAATCGTGGTGATATCCATCACCTTTGCTATTTTCTCCTTTATCTTCTGGCAAGTGTCACGTGTTGGGGAATGATCTAGGCACATATATACACTCGGAAGTGGATGAGCATGAGTTATTACTGTTGACATTACCCTTGAGGTAAATAGTTGGGAGGCAACACTATAAGCCCCTATATTTCTCTGTGACAGATTGAAAATTTGAACTCATAGGTACCTCGTGAGTGTTAGCAATTGTGAAAGACTAAAAGATGATTGAGTATGTGGGTTTGCTTTACAAGCTCTTTTATTGACTCTTTCCTACGTTATGAGCAATTGTAATTGCTTCAATGACTAAGATCATAGTTTGTCAGTTCTCAATAGAGTTCTTGATTCATACTTTGCCATTGCGAATGAATTATTAATTTATCATAATAAATTATATGTCAATATATGTTGCTGTTCTAAAGATGATCATGATGCCTTCATGTCCGTATTTTACTTTATCGACACCTCTATCTCTAAACATGTGGGCATATTTATTGATTTCGACTTCCGCTTGAGGACAAGCGAGGTCTAAGCTTGGGGGAGTTGATACGTCCATTTTGCATCATGATTTTATATTGATATTTAGTGCATTATGGGATCTTATTACACATTTTGGTACAATACTTATGCCTTTTCTCTCTTATTTTACAAGGTCTACATGAAGATGGAGAATGTCGGCAGCTAGAGTTCTAGACTGGAAAAGGAGCAAATCTGAGATACATATTTTGCACAACTCCAAAAGTCCTGAAAATCTACAGAGAATTATTTTGGAATATATAAAAATACTAGGCAAAATAAATACATCAGGGGACCCACTAGGGAGCCACAAGCCTGCTGGGCGCTACTACTTCTCGAGCAGCGTTGGTTTCCCATGAAGAGGAACGGTTTGATGCAACAAAGTAGGTAAGTATTTCCCTCAGTTTTTGAGAACCAAGGTATCAATCTAGTAGGAGATACAAGCGAGCCGCCAATAGATGTACCTGCACAAAGAATCAAACTCTTGCACCCAACGCTATAAAGGGGTTGTCAATCCCTTCACGGTTATTTGCAAGGATGAGATTTAGTAGAGATAGATAGAATAGGATGCTTGAACGGAAAGTAAAACTAAAAGTAAAAATAGGGCAGCAAGTATTTTTGGTATTTTTGGTTTTAGATCTGAAAGTATAATATGGAAAATAGACCCGGGGGCCATAGGTTTCACTAGATGGCTTCTCTCATGATAGCAAGTATTATGGTGGGTGAACAAATTACTGTCGAGCAATTGATAGAAAAGCGAATAATTATGAAGATATCCAAGGTAATGATTATGAATATAGGCATCACGTTTGTGACAAGTAGACCGAAACGATTCTCAATCTACTACTATTACTCCACACATCGACCGACTCCTACCTGCATCTAGAGTATTAAGTTCATGAAGAATAGAGTAACGCATTAAGCAAGATGACATGATGGAGAGGGATAAACTCAAGCAATATGATGAAAACACCATATTTTTACCCTTGATGGCAACAATAAAATACGTCCCTCGTTACCCCTACTTTGTCACCGGCTGAGGACACCGCAAGATTGAACCCAAAACTAAGCACTTCTCCTATTGCAAGAATTACCAATCTAGTTGGCCAAACCAAACCAATAACTCGAAGAGACTTGCAAAGATATGAAATCATGCATAAAATAATTCAGGAAAGACTCAAATAATATTCATGCATAATCTTAACATAAACCCACAATTCATCGGATCTCGACAAACACACCGCAAAAGAGTATTACATCGGATAGATCTCCATGAAGATCATGAAGAACATGGTATTGAGAAGAAAAGAGAGAGAAGAAGCCATCTAGCTACTAGCTTTGGACCCGTAGGTCTGTGGTGAACTACTCATGCATCATCAGAGGGGCAATGGAGTTGATGTAGATGCCCTCCGTGATCAAACCCCCCTCTGGCAGATTACCGAAAAAGGCTCCAAGATTGGATCTCTCAGGAACGAAGGCTTCTGGCAGCGGAAAAGTGTTTTCATGGCTCTCTTTGATAATGATGGAATATTTGGGAATTTATAGGCCGAAGATTAGGGTTAGGGGAGTTGCCAGGGGCCCACAAGCCTGCCCGGCGCGGGTGCCCCCCCTGGCCACGGCAAACGAGCTTGTGGCCCCGTGGCAGCTCCTTTGTTGTGGTTCTCAAGTCTCGTGGCTTCCTTTTATTCCACAAAAAATCATTCTGGAGGTTTTATTCCGTTTGGAATCCGTTTAATATCCCTTATCTGCGAAACTCAAAAACAAGGAAAAAATAGAAACTAGCACTAGGCTCTAGATTAATAGGTTAGTCCCAAAAAATAATATAAAATAGCATATCAATGCATATAGAACATCCAAAACAGATAATATAGTAGCATAGAACAATCAAAAATTATAGATATGTTGGAGACGTATCAGCATCCCCAAGCCTAATTCATGCTCGTCCTCGAGTAGGTAAATGATAAAAACAGAATTTTTGATGTGGAATGCTATCCAACATATTTATCCATGTAATACTACTTATTGTGGCATGAATATTCAGATCCGTTAGATTCAAAACAATAGTCTAATATTGACATAAAAACTATAATACTTCGAGCACACCAACAAGGTGTCGTGTCCTTTCGAAATAACATGGCCTTAGAAAGTTATCCCTACAAAATCAGATGGTCTGGCTATGCTCCATCTTCCCCACACAAAGTATCTAAATCATGCACAACCCCGATGAACAAGTCAAGCAATTGTTTCTCACTTTTGGTGTTCTCAAACCTTTTCAACTCTCACCCAATACATGAGTGTGATCCATGGATATAGCATTATAGGTGGAATAGAATATGGAGGAGGTGCAAGGGAAAAAGGAGAAGATAGTCTCACATCAACTAGGCATATCAACGGATTATGGAGATACCTGTCAATAGATATCAATGTGAGTGAGTAGGGATTGCCATGCAACAAATGCACTTAGAGATACAAGTGTATGAAAGCTCAGAAAGAAAACTAAGTGGTCGTTCATAATGAATATCCACTAGTTATATGAAAGTGACAAAATAGGAGACTCTCTATCATGAAGATCACGGTGCTACTTTGAAGCACAAGTGTGGAAAAAGATAGTAGCGATTGTCCCTTCTATATTTCTCTCATTTTTTTATTTTTGTATCGTCGGCTTCTTTGGACTCTTTTCTTTTGTTTGGGCTTCACTGGCCTCTTTTTATTTTTGTAAAGTCTGGATACTCGTCCCAACTTGTGAGGGAGCCATAGCCTCCATCATCCTTTTATCTCATGGGACAATGCTCTATTAATGAAAAATCATCACACTTTTATTTACTTATAACTCAAAGAAAAAATAAATTACAACTCGATTCCTATGACAAGATATAACTCTATATGCAATATGAAGTGATGATGCAAGTCATAGAAAAACTACATGGTGGAAGTTGCATGGCAATATATCTCGGAATGGCTATGGAAATGCCATAAAAGGTAGGTATGGTGGCTGTTTTGAGGAAGGAGGGTTTGATGTACCGGCGAAAGTTGCGCGGTACTAGAGATGCTAACAAAGATGGAAGGGTGAGAGTGCGTATAATCCATGGACTCACATTAGTCACAAAGAACTCACATAATTATTGCAAAAGTCTATTAGTTATCAAACAAAGCATTAGGCGCATGCTCCTAGGGGAGAGGTTGGTAGGAGTTAACCATCGCGCGCTCCCGACCCTCACACAAAGGTCGACAATCATTAGACAAATCATGCTCCGACTTCGTTACATAACGGTTCACCATACGTGCATGCTACGGGAATCACAAGCTTTAATACACGTATCTCTTAAATTCACAACTACTCACTAGCATGACTCTCATGTTACCATCTCTATTATCTCAAAACTATATGCAAGGAATCTAACTTCTCATAGTTTTTAATGCACTTAATATGAAAGTTTTTATTATATCCCTCTTGGATGCCCATTATATTTGGACTAAATTCATAACCTAAACAAATTACCATGCTGTTTTAAGAAACTATCAAAATAATATAAGTGAGAAACGAGATTTCAATAATTTGTATAAAATATGACACCACCATGCTCTATAAAGATATAAGTGAAGCACTGGAGCAACATTGCCTAACTCAAAAGATATAAGTGAAGCACGTACAGTATTCTAACAAATTCATGATTCAGCGTGTCTCTCTCAAACGATGTGTGCGGCAAGGATGATTGTGGAAAACTAACAAGCAAAGACTCATATCATACAAGACGCTCCAAGTAAAACACATATCATGTGGTGAATAAAAATATAGCCTCAAGTAAATTTACCGATTGATTGAAGACAAAAGAGGGGATGCCTTCCGGGGCATCCCCAAGCTTAGGCTTTTTGGTATCCTTTAATATGACTTGGTGTGCCTTGGTCATCCCCAAGCTTAGGCTCTTGTCACTCTTTATTCCACAGTCCATCAAACCTTCACCCAAAACTTGAAAACTTCACAACACAAAACTCAACAAAAAACTCATGAGATCCGTTAGTATAAGAAAAATAAATCAGCACTTTAGGTACTGTTGTGAACTCATGATTTTTTTATATTTGTGTAATACCTACTGTATTCTAACTTTTCCATGACTCATACCCCCCGATACGACCCATAGATACATCAAAATAAGCAAACAACACAAGAAAAACAGAATCTGTCAAAAACAGAACAGGCTGTAGAAATATGTAAACTTAGAATACGTGTAGAACTCTAAAAGTTCGGGAAAATTAGGACAACCAGGGAAATTTGTACATAAATCTTGTGTAGAAGTTTCAGATCAATTTGAAGCTCTGAAAAATTTGGAAAATTCCTGGACTGAGCGCAAAAGTTTCTGTTTTTCAGCAGGATCAAATCAACAACTACCATAGATCACCCCAAAGGTTTTACTTGCCTCAAACACTAATTTAAACACAAAAACAAAATTACTACAGAAGTAATAATGTTCCAAACACACCAAAACATAAGCAAAAATTAGAAAGCAAAATAAAATTGGGTTGCCTCCCAACAAGCGCTATTGTTTAACGCCCCTAGCTAGGCATAATGATTTCAATGATGCTCACATAAAAAGTAGTAATTGAAACATGCAAAAGAACATCATGAATCTCATGAAAATAACATTTAAGTCTAACACACTTCCTATTCATAGGGAATTTGTGAGCAAAAAAATTATGGGAGCAAGAATCAACTACCATAGGAAGGCAACACAAGCATAACTTCAAAACTTTGAATACATAGAGAAGAAACTTGATATTATTGCAATTCCTACAAGCATATGTTCCTCCCTCATAATAATTTTCAGTAGCATGATGAAGTAATATCACAATATAACTATCACACAAAGCATTCTTTTCATGCTCAATTATAGCATACGTGTCATCACCAAAACTTGGGAAAGAAAGAATATCATATTCATCAAGCATAGCATCCCCAAGCTTGTGGTTTTGCATATCATTAGCATCATGGATATTCAGAGAATTGATACTAACAACATGGAAATCATGCTTTTCATTCAAGGAACTATCATGAATCTCCTTACAAATTTCTTCTTTCAATACTTAATCAAAAAATTCAGATTCATGATTTTCAAACAAAACTTCATAGAGATAATCAAGTGCACTCAACTCACAAGCAATTGGTTCATCATAATTTGGTCTTTTGAAAAGATTAGCAAGTGGATGAGGATCCGTATCAATAGAGTTTTAGCAAGCGAAGATGCAAGCAAATAGAAGGCACATGGCAACACAAGAAAACATATCAAATAAGGGATCCGACGAGAAAAAGGCAAACAAAAAAGAGAGGGCCAATAAAACGGCAAATTTGTGAAGTGGGGGAGAGGAAAACGAGAGGCAAATGGAAAATACTGTAAATTCAAGAGATGAGTTTGTGAAGGGTACTTGGTATCCTTGACTTGCTATGTATCTCCCCGGCAACGGCGCTAGAAATCCTTCTTGCTACTTCTCGAGCATGCGTTGGTTTCCTGTAAAGATGAACGGTTTGATGCAGCAAAGTAGATAAGTATTTCCTCACTTTTTCAGAACCAAGGTATCAATCCAGTAGGAGATACAAGCGAGCCACCAATAGATGTACCTGCACAAAGAATCAAACTCTTGCACCCAACGCTATAAAACGGTTGTCAATCCCTTCACGGTTATTTGCACAGATGAGATCTAGTAGAGATAGATATAATATGATACTTGAACGAAAAGTAAAAGTAAAAGTAAAAATAGGGAAGCAAGTATTTTTGGTTTTAGATCTGAAAGTATAATATGGAAAATAGACCCGGGGGGCATAGGTTTCACTAGATGGCTTCTCTCATGATGGCAAGTATTACGGTGGGTGAACAAATTACTGTCGAGCAATTGATAAAAAAGCGAATAATTATGAAGATATCCAAGGCAATGATTATGAATATAGGCATCATGTCCGTGACAAGTAGACCAAAACGATTCTGCATCTACTACTATTACTCCACACATCGACCGACTCCTGCCTACATCTAGAGTATTAAGTTCATGAAGAACAGAGTAACGCATTAAGCAAGATGACATGATGTAGAGGGATAAACTCAAGAAACATGATGAAAACCCCATATTTTTACCCTTGATGGCAACAATATGATGAAAACCCCATCTTTGTCACTTGGTGAGGACACCGCAAGATTGAACCCAAAACTAAGCACTTCTCCTATTACAAGAATTACCAATCTAGTTGGCCAAACCAAACCAATAACTCGAAGAGACTTGCAAAGATATGAAATCATGCATAAAAGAATTCAGGAAAGACTCAAATAATATTCATGGATAATCTGAACATAAACCCACACTTCATCGGATCTCGACAAACACACCGCAAAAGAGTATTACATCGGATAGATCTCCATGAAGATCATGGAGAACATGGTATTGAGAAGCAAAGAGAGAGAAGAATCCATCTAGCTACTAGCTATGGACCCATAGGTCTATGGTGAACTACTCATGCATGATTGGAGGGGCAATGGAGTTGATGTAGATGCCCTCCGTGATCGAATCCCCCTCTGGCAGATTACCGGAAAAGGCTTCAAGATTGGATCTCTCGGGAACGTAGGCTTCTGGCGGCGGAAAAGTGTTTTCGTGGCTCTCTTTGATAATGATGGAATATTTGGGAATTTATAGGACGAAGATTAGGGTTAGGGGAGTTGCCAGAGGCCCACAAGCCTGCCCGACATGGGTGCCCCCCTGGCCGCGGCAAGCGAGCTTGTGGCCCCATGGCAGCTCCTCTGTATTGGTTCTCAATTCTCGTGGCTTCCTTTTATTCCAGAACAAATCATTCTGAAGGTTTTCTTCTGTTTGGACTCCGTTTCATATTCCTTATCTGTGAAACTCAAAAACAGGGGAAAAACAGAAACTGACACTAGGATCTAGATTAATATGTTAGTCCCAAAAATAATACAAAATAGCATATTAATGCATATAAAACATCCAAAACATATAATATACTAGCATGGAACAATCAAAAATTATAGATACGTTGGAGACATATGAGGCGCGACCACCCCCCTGGCCGCGCCGCTAGGGCTTGTGGCCCACCTGGCAGCCCTCCGCTGTCGATCCTCTTCTATATTGAGGGTTTCGTCCTGGAAAAATCATATCAAAGCTTTCGGGACGAAGCGCCGCCATCTCGAGGCGGAACTTGGGCAGAACCAATCTAGAGCTGTGGCAGGGCGATCCTGCCGGTGAAACTTCCCTCCGGGAGGGGCAAATCGAAGCCATCGTCATCACCAACGATCCTCTCATCGAGAGGGGGTCAATCTCCAGCAACATGTTCATCAGCACCATCTCATCTCCAAACCCTAGTTCATCTCTTGTATCCGGTCTTTATCTCAAAACCTCAGATTGGTACCTATGGGTTGCTGGTAGTGTTGATTACTCCTTGTAGTTGATGCTAGTTGGTTTACTTGGTGGAAGATTATATGTTCAGATCCTTGATCATCACTTATACTCCTCTGATTATGAACATGAATATGCTTTGTGAGTAGTTACATTTGTTCCTGAGGACATGGGATAAGTCTTGTTATAAGTAATCATGTGAATTTGGTATTCGTTCAATATTTTGATGAGATGTATGTTGTCTCTCCTCTAGTGGTGCTATGTGAACGTGGACTACATAACACTTCACCATTGTTTGTGCCTAGAGGAAGGCATTGGGAAGTAATAAGTAGATGATGGGTTGCTAGAGTGACAGAAGCTTAAACCCTAGTTTATGCATTTCTTCGTAAGGGGCTGATTTGGATCCACATGTTTCATGCTATGGTTAGATTTATCTTAATTGTTCTTTCGTAGTTGCAGATGCTTGCGGGAGGGGTTAACTATAAGTGGGAGGCTTGTCCAAGTAAGGACAACACCCAAGCACCAGTCCACCCACATATCAAATAATCAAAGTAGCGAACGCGAATCAAATGAGCATGATGAAAACTAGCTTGACATAAATTCCCATGTGTCCTAGGGAGCATTTTGCTTTATATAAGAGTTTGTCCAGGCTTATCCTTTTCTATAAAAAGGATTGGGACACCTTGATGCACCATTGTTACTTGTTAACCGTTACAAATTATCTTATCACAAAACTATCTGTTACCGATAATTTTAGTGCTTGTAGATAATACATTACTAAGAACCGCTTGTCATTTCCTTCTGGTCCTCGTTGGGTTCGACACTCTTACTTATCGAAAGGACTACGATAGATCCCCTATACTTGTGGGTCATCACCGACGCCCCAAGGACTGCCCCTTTGGTGCGGCCGAAGTGGGAGGTGCAGGAGTCCTACTCCAATCCTACTAGGAGTAGGAGTCCTCCTCTCCACTTGGAAACTCTTTCCATCTTTGGGTTTTCCCTCCCCAGCCGCATGGGCCTTAGTGGGGGCTTCGGCCAGTCCACCAAGGGATGGTTTGTCTCCTCCCACAGCCCATGAGGCCCTTTGGGGCGTGAGGCCCCTCCCGATGGTCCCCCGGTACCCTCCCAACACTCACGGTACACTACCGAAGTGCCCGGAACTTTTTCGGTGACCAAAAAGGGGACGTCCTATATATCAATATTTACCACCGGACCATTTCGGAGCTCCTCGTGATGTACAAGATCTCATTCGGGACTCCGAACAACCTTTGGTCACCACCATACATAACTCTATACTACCGAAACGTCACCGAACGTTAAGTGTGTAGACCCTGCGGGTTTGAGAACTATGTAGACATGACCGATACACCTCTAGGGTCAATGACCAATAGCGGGACCTGGATGCCCATATTGGTTCCTACATATTCTATGAAGATCTTTATCGGTTGAACCTCTATGTCAAGTATTCAGTTAATCCCTTATGCTGTTCCCTTTGTTCTTCGGTATGTTACTTGCCCGAGATTCGATCGTTGGTATCTGTATACATAGTTGAATCTCGTTACCAGAAAGTCTCTTTACTCATTCCATAATAAAAGATCCCATGGCTAAAACTTTAGTCACATTACTTGCAAGGCTTGTTGTGATATTGTATTATCGAGTGGGCCCTGAGATACTCTCCGTCGCACGGAGTAACAAATCACAATCTTGATCCATGCTCACTCAATAGACACCCTCGGATATACCTATAGAGCATCTTTATAGTCACCCAGTTACGTTGCAACATTTGATACACACAAGGTACTCCTCCGGTGTCAGTGAGTTGCATGATCTCATGGTCATAGGAACAGATACTTGACATGATGAAAACTATAGCAATAAACCGACACGGTCATATGCTATGTTTATAGTTTGGGTCTTGTCCATCACATCATTCTCCAAATGATGTGATACCGTTATCAAATGACATCTTATGTCTATGGCTAGGAAACCTTGACCATCTTTGATCAACGAGCTAGTCTACTAGAGGCATACTAGGGACACAGTGTTGTCTATGTATCTACACATGCACCGTGTTTCCAATCAATACAATTATAGCATGGATAATAAATGATTATCATGAACAAGGAAATATAATAATAACTATTTATTATTGCCTCTAGGGCATATTTCCAACAGTGAGGGCAAGCATCGTGACAGCGATCTACATCAACAATCTTGCCGCCGTCAACACCAACTCTCCCCCGTCTTGCAGCGGTGTAACACCTCTCTTACCCATTGTAATCTCTACTTAAATATGGTGTTGAACTCCATATATTATTTCTCAATGATATTTGGCTATCCTATGATGTTTGAGTAGATCTCTTTTGTCCTACGGGTTAATTCTAGTATGATGCTATGGATGTGAATTGTATTTTGATATGGTGATGTCCTATGTTGCCCTTCGTGTCGCGCAAGCAGAGGGATCCCCGTTGTAGGGTGTTGCAATATGTTCGTGATTTTCCTATGATGGGTTGCTTGAGTGACAGAAGCATAAACCCGAGTAGGTGGTTTATGGCGTATGGGTGTAAAGAGGACTTGATACCTAATGCTATGGTTGGGTTTTACCTTAATGATCTTTAGTAGTTGCAAATGCTTGCTAGAGTTCCAATCATAAGTGCATATGATCCAAGTAGAGAAAGTATGTTAGCTCATGCCTCTCCCTCATTGCATATAACAAATATCTATTGTAGCATATTCAATTGCCTATGGACAATCTTTCTCTTGTGTTACAAAAAGCTTGCTACATCGCTACTAAGTTCCTTTTCTCACAAAGTACTTCTCGTTTACTTCCCGAAAGGTAGTTTCATACTAATTATAGGTAAAGCAAGCATTAGCGTGTGTAGAGTTGTATTGGTGGTCGATAGAACTTGAGGAATATTTGTTCTACCTTTAGCTCCTCGTTGGGTTCGACACTCTTACTTATCGAAAAAGGCTACAAACGATCCCCTACACTTGTGGGTTATCAATATCCGCACACTAAAACCATGTGGATTGCCAACCCTTGACCGTATCGGGAAAGTTTAACACAGGAAAACTACCTTTGCCCCTTAACTGGATCCCCAGAACCCCGCACAACTGAACTGCGTGTGTTTTCTCTTTTGAGAGAGCGAGTTTCTTCACCGTCATCACTCGGCAAGTAAACAAGTGTTTGAAAAAGCCCCAATGGGGATGGCAGCCGAGGAAGTTCTCGCACGGGGAAACAAAGACAGCTAAATACGTGATGGAATTGGGGAGGAGATGGTCAATTGGGCCCCGAAGAAGTTTAGGAAAGCCCGGAACAAGGGATGAGTCGGAAGTGAAAAAACCCGGTCGATATGGGTAGCGAGGAGTACCCGTTCACCTCCGCACGGCGCAGTCTCGGTCTCTCCCTTCTCCGACAGCCTCCGGCTCCCAGGAGCGAGGAGACCTTAGGCTTCGTAGTCCTGTAGTCGGCCGGCAGAAACTCGTGACGCCAACCAATCCCCCTGTACGAAGCCATCCGGGGCGCCCGTGCTCGAGGAAGAGTCATGTGAAGTCCTCTTTGCCCTCTCGGCCTTCGCGGTGGCGTTCCTTGACATCTCCGGCGAGGGCTGGTGGTGAATCAGCAGTCCGATGGAGCTCACGGAGCTTTTGGTGGAACCACAGTGGAAATCGGGGGAAGAAGAAGCGGGTGTTTTTCCTTACCTCCACCCGGTTGCCTTTTTATACCCTAGCTCGACTGGATTCCCGTCGTCGGATTTCGAAGGGCCACGCAATCGACAGACACGCCCGGATCTGCTAAATCTTTGGGGCAGAGTAGTGGGGACGCGTGGAGAAATTGGCGGCATGGTAATCAAGGCACCGCGGCCACCTCTCTCACGTCCCTGACACAAACGTCACGATCGCGTGCGCGTGCTTCCCCGTGATTTCGAAATCGCCGGAGATTTTGCGACACGTGTTTTGAGTGGACTCCGCGTTCACCCGTGTGTTTTGACGCACCAAGATTCATAGAGTGACTGATGATTGGGCGAATTTCCACCGAGTGAACTATGTCTCATCGAGCACTCGGTTGGATCTCTGAACATTCGTGGAACTTTCGAATGAAGAATAAACGAAAGCTCCAATGACGACATATCCAAGCTTAAAGGTCATCTCCTCCGAGAGCAGATCTGTGGCAAGCCGAATGGTTCGAGCTGTCAAGACCGTGCTGATCATCCGGCATACATTAAACCTTAAATCGATTGTGGCTCGAACCTCGAGTGGGAAACGATCCGATCTATTTCGAAAGCGTCTCCGAGACGGCTCCCGCATTACGACATGCGATCCACTCATTCTCCTGAGACTCAACTGATTCGTGGGCTACTAACGAAGTCACCTACCCAAGGTAGGGTCACATACCTCTATTCTAGGGCACCTCTGGGGTCCTACAAGTTCATGAGAGTCCTTAGTCTACCTCGACACTTGGATGCACATGCAAGCTGCACTCGGCTCCTTGGAAGTCGCTCGGATGTTACCACTCGGTCCCTCCTCTAGCACTCGGACAGACAGGAGCAGGACCGTCGTGGGAGCAGCAATGTTCGAGGGACTTAATACACCTTAAGTGTTGTAAAGATCATGTTACCTATAACGGCTGTAGTTAACTTAGCAGTTTCTAGTAACCCCGTAGTTATTAGCATCAATGACCCTAGTGATGGTGCTCGGCTGGTGGAGGCGCACTCTATATAAGCCATCCACCGATGCCAGAGCAAGGATTATGAACTCTCTATAATCAGATACCCATACAAGGAAAACACACAACCCTAGGGCTCGAGACGTAGGACTGTTACCACTTTCGAGTGGGGTACGAACTCGTAAATTCCGAATGTGACACTTATTCCATAGCTAGGCTTCCCCTACTCATTTGTACCCCCTGTACTATTGTCAGGATTACTCCCACGCAACATCCATGGTGACGGCCGACAGCTAGGAGGCTTCCATGGCAGTGGAGGTAAGCCGGGGAAGGTGCTCTAGAGCGGGCGAAGGGGGGTGGTTGGGGGGAGAGCGGGAGGTAGGAACGGCCGGACGGAAATATCCCTCCCACCAAATCTCGCAGACGATCGGGGTCGCACTCGGGTCGGCCTCCCGCCCTGTGAATCTAAAGGTTGAAGACGAAATTTTTCTGCGCCCTTGCAAATTCTTTTTACAGTTCGCGGGCCAATACGGTTTCTAGTCTGGCCTTTTTTTTTCCCACACTATAAACAAACGATTATTATGTAGGTTGGTACATTTTAAGGGGTCTGCTAGAATTGCTCTCAGTTGCCAAGCGACATGGGATGAAACACTAGAGCCACGCCTCTTCTACCCACCTTTTCAGTTTTCGACCAATCAAGTGTGCTTTGAACTTCAACCTGGTTGCATACGCCACCTGCCGACCAATTTCAGTTCACTCGCCGTACAAAATAAAATAAAATATACACACCAGCTCGCTAACCGTAAGAAAAGAGGAAGGTGGATGGTGTAGATGCTAGCCAATTCATAATCCATTGGAACACCTGGTGGCTCGTGCATGGGTTAGGTGCCGCGTCTTGGGAATAAAAGGAGAGCACATGACCATTTTACGTTAAGACATCACAATATATTAAGACGATGTGTTGCTTTTCTGGAACCCTTATTTTCCTTTTTCTCTTTACATATCTTCTTGTAAACTTGTGTGGTACCCTTGTCGCTTGGAATGAAAGCGTTCACGCAGGCGTAAGCCCGTTGTAGTCCCATTTTAAAAGAATCTTTTTCTTAAAATTATGGGTAGTCTTGGTCACCGCTGCCACATCGCGTGGTATTAAAATACCTTATATCTTTGTTTGAAAATAGAATGTGTATGGTATAGTATTTCACATTTTTGCCACCCTAAAGAATAATGTTAATAGGTTGCATATACGATAGTTATCCTAAAATGCACCTAAACACAATCAATTTCGTTGAATCAAAATCCAACGACGTGTATCTTCTTCAATCGTTGGCTTAACTTATGTCAAACCACTCTGCTACCCAGCTGAACCATCGTCCTTCCCGTTTGCTGATGGCACCGTTATCACACCGCCTTATCGCATTGTCCTCACATAACCATCATCTTATCGCTAGCCTCAGTCATCTCTTCAACCTTGCCGTGCCTCAAACTGACTTCTCTGACGTTGATGCCCCAATTCGGGCTCCTAACTCCACCTACAAATCTTCATCCTAAATGTCATTTTCACTTTAAATATTTCGCCGTCTTTGGCTCGGTCCAGACTTAGGTCTACTACCATTTTGTCCCGTCATATCGCCCGCTGAGAACGAATCGTGGAATTATAATTCCTATGTATAATCACAAAATCAGACTACGATTCATAAAATTATGGTCGACTACATTATAACAAAGTCCATAAAAAATATCATCATTAAATCATCGGTCGCACTACCCAGGAAGGGGGGGAGTTGCCATTTGAAATTTTTTTTGCCTCTTACCGCACTGCCATTTTATCAGCGTCTCCGCCTTCACACAATACAACGTATTTCATGAACTCATCCCCTTTCTCCTAGCACGACCACAACAATACAACATGTGGGATCAAAAGCCCTAGAAAAAAGTCCACACATTAATTATAGATGGGCAACCATCTAAACGAAGAAAATACGCCAAGGCTGACAGCCTTGGTCGACGTAGGAGAGAGCTTCATTTTGTGGGAGGCTAGCAACTTGAAGATGACACATTTCACATTTTGCGCGCTAGGTAATAATGCTAGGGGTTGCATATACGACAGTCGCCTGAAGATACATCAAAACACAATCGCTTTCGATGAGCCTGGAACCCAATGACTTTTATCCTTTTTGTAAAACCGCCAAATCAACCTCTATGATCCATCCTCCTATCCAGCCCAACCGGCAGCCTCTAACACCCGCACTGGTCTACTCCATCTTCATCTTCGTCTTGGATGCCTTAGCCTCATCCTCATATTCTATCCCACGCACCGCAAATCTTCATCCTCGCCGCCACACCATCCCCGCCGCGCATCCCTGCCACCTCCAACCCCGGTCCAAACTCAGAGCAACTCCAACGGGGAGAACCAAACGAACGGAAGATTTGTCCGCTTTTTGTCCGTTTGGGTCGGCCCAGCGGACGTTGGTGTCCAGTTTTGCAAATGGATCGGCTAGTCCGCCACGCAGGCATGAACGCAAATGGTCAGCTCGATGGCTTCTTCGAGGCCTACCCAGCATGCCTCCTCCTCGCGCATGCTCTCCTCAATGGCATAGGCCGTTGCCTCCTCGAGGGCGGCCTGGTAGGCGACCTCCTCCTCCTGCTCCTTTGGCTTCACTTCAGGGGGCAGTGTGGGACGGCCGGATCGAACTGGACACCGTGGAGGACTCCAGGGCGAACCAAACCTCCCAGTTAGGGGAGTCGACCGCGTATGTAGGGTCGCGCCGCTGCTCCGGAGTGAGGACCTCGCGTCGTTGGCGGACCTCCTCCGCGTGCGCGCGTGCAGACCGCGACACTGCTGGGATGGGGATGCGGTGGGGGTCCAGATGCCAACCATGGGGGAGGTTGACATCTGGATAGGGCAGAGCTTGCCTGTACTGCCAGTGCCACCGAGCTTGGTGGACTAGAATGTACAGTCGCTCCCGTGTTGGCGCAACGCGGCGAGGTGGCACCGGCGTCCGGGATGAGCTTGCCCGGGGTGAGCTTTCCCTTGCCCTTGCTGAAGAAGCACATGGCGGACGGTTGCGCTGATTGGCTAGGGTTTCGTGCTAGCCGATGGGGGAGCAAGAGTGGCCAGCTGTGGACGGGAAGGGAAAGTGGATGAGGTCGGCCCCGCCGCACGCTTCGGATTAAAAAGGACGACGACCGACAGCTTGCTGCCGCTGCCAGGTGGGGCCGATGTTAGTGGTCACGTTTAATACGACCATGAGTGGTAGTTGTGCGGCCGGCATGTGGACCCGAGAGGGACGTGAAGAGGACGCGGGGTGTGTCCGGTTCGCGTCCGCGTAGACGCATTTTTGGACCGAAAATGATCCGTGCGGACACGAAACGAAATGGTCGCAAAATGGAAATGTGTCTCCGCGTTGGGCCATCGTTTTTGTCCGCGCGGACCCAAACGGACATGAACGGACGAAATGGATCCTCTCCTGAAGTTGCTCTCACCTCTCCGTCTCAATAAACACAAAAATCACAAAACAATTTTTGCATAAACATAAAACCAACCAGAACCATTTCCTGAAATCACAGCCGAGTGTGATACAGCAGAGGCCCTTCCTCTAAAAGGAAAAGAGCAGCACTCAGCCATACGGTCGCACCACCCTGTCCCAGTCCCTCGCGCTCAGCACAGCGGGAGTGGCCAGAGACAGAGAGCCACCGGCCAGCGCACGCGCGCACATCACCGCCGTCCACCCCTCCCACGGACGGCCCGGATCGCCCACCCGCCCCCACAAACCAAACCCCGCACGTCCTCTCGTCGTCCTCCACTTGCTCTCGCCCGCCCCCGCCCCCGCCTCGTCCGTCCACTCGTTGCTTCGTCTTCTTCCTCCTCGCCCCTCCCCCGGATTAAATCCGGCTATTTAAATCGGATCCCCCAACGAACTCCCACTTTTCCCCAGCAGCAGCGGCGTCAGCGGAGCAGCGAGCGAGCGAGCGAGCCAACCCTAGCGAGCGAGCGACATGGGATAGGTAGGGGGTTCCCGGCGGGCCATGGAGTGGGACAGCGACTCGGACGGCAGCGGGGAGGAGGACGAGGAGGAGGAGGAGGGGGTCGGGCCGTGGGGCGCCGATGGGTGCCGGGGCGGCGGCGGGTTCTCCCTGGCGATCGAGGGCGTGCTCGGCGGCGCCTGCGGGCTCGTCGTGTCCGACGCGCTCGAGCCCGACTTCCCCATCATCTACGTCAACCGCGGCTTCGAGGACGCCACCGGGTACCACGCCGAGGAGGTGCTCGGGCGGAACTGGTGAGTGCCCCACCCTGCCTCTCGGCCCGCCGATTTTGTCTTCTCCCAGTGATTACGGCCTCGGCGCGCGGCGAATTCGAGCTTCGGCCGGCCATGGCGCGGGCGGTGTTGGTTAGTGCTTTTTGTGGGGGATCTGAGTCACGTGCTGCTTATACTAGTCATTCAATTACAAGTGATTTAGTGGAACATAGAGCAGGGACTAGTAGTTCAGTTGGTTTGTAATCAAAATTAGTTAGGCGGATGCTAGTTTATATATTCTGTTTGGTGGTTCATCGCCATCTGTGTCAAATTAGGAAGATGATTATTGAGAGAGATGAGCTCACCGTTTGTTTGTGCCACAGTTCGTCCCGTACAACACTTACTTTTCAGTGCTTTATAATAGATGGATTTCCACCAAGGAGATACATACATACATCTAGCTCCACATCGAGAACATACATATAGCTCCACACTGAGAACAATAAATGAGTCCATATTGTACTTAGCAGTTACGATTTGGGTGTGCGGCTAATTAGAGCTTTGGCGATGAGCCATGGGTGTGTGGGTGGTGTTGGTTTATGGTTTTGGGGGGATCTGAGTACAGGCTGCTAATACTAGTGACTGGATTAAAGGTTATTTAGTGGAACAAAGAGCATGAACTAGCTGTTCAATTTTAGTTTGCAAAATTAGTTAGCATATACTCCCTCCGTCCGGGATTACTTGTCGTGGAAATGGATGTATCTAGATGTATTTTTAGTTCTAGATACATCCATTTCTATCCCTTTCCGTGACAAGTAATTCGGGCCGGAGGGAGTACTAGTTTGCAAAATTAGTTAGCATATGCTAGTATCTATATTCTGTTTGGTGCTGATATCACCATCAGTGTCAAATGAGGCAGATGGTTAGTGAGAGACACGAGCTCACCTTTTGTTTGTCCTGCAATTGGGCCCGTGAACACTTACTTTTCAGTGTTTATATTAGAAGAATTTTGATGAAAGAGATACACACATCTAGCTGCACTCTGTGTCTCCGAGAACATGCATCTAGCTCCCCACCGAGAACAATAAAGGAAGCCATATCATACTTAGGAGTCCAAAGTATTTCAGTCCAGTTAAGGGCTTTGTTAGCACGAAAAAAACATCAACTGGAATCATGATGTTTGTTAATTACTTAAAACAACACTGTAGAAACATCAGAAAGAGACCAGACTTACAATTAAAGTGATATGTGGTTGGTTAGCTGTCTATCTGCTCATCTCCTCTAACAATAAAATAACCAGTTAGTTACTATATGGTTGCACTTCTACGATGAGTGATCTTTGTCTTCAGGTGTTGCACTGCTGTTACTTATTCATTGGAAATTGATTTAGGGTGGAACACCTGCCTGCTTTTTATTAGGGTGTCAGTCCTGTTTGAGTTGAAATAGTGTGAAATAACTAGAATGTTTGTGGTTTTTATAAATTAACTCTTGGTTTTATTTGCACTTCCTCTAATTCCTGGTTGGTGACCTTCTATTTTGAAAAACGTTAATTCTATCAGTTTTTTTTTTGCTGGAAGTGTGGTCTAAGATTAAATATTCATCAACTTAATTGTCTTAGGTTTGAAAATGTTATGCTATGTGGAGAAGCAGTAAGAAGGATCACAGATTTAGCATCAAGTCTAATTATTATTTGACGAAGCTGGGCAGATAGGAAAACAATAAGTTTGTGGTTGATGATGTTTGAGAGATGTGGCTATATGTTCATGAAACGGTGTTCACTTGACAAAACATCATAATGTTGTTCTGAAAAGTATTTTTCTTGTTAGAATTAATAGAAATAACAAAATATCAATGTAAAGCTTAAACAGTAATTAATACTTAGTTGAAGGCTCTCTGCCTGATTTACACGAGTTTTTTTACAAGTAATGTGTGTGTGTGCGCACAATGAGGGGGGCCTGGATGAACGTCAAATGTTTTAGAGGAAGGTAAACAGAATCCATTAGATCGTTCAACGCTGTAAACTGTTCTACTGATACAGCCTTTTAGAAGTTGTCTGGATACACATATGCACTCCTATGTTGTTTATGCAAGATATAATGGGAGCATTGGGTATAGTGGCTGAACTAATGGTCTTCTTGAGTATTATGGTGGCTAAAGTAGTTGAGGCAACTGAATTTGTGGGTGCTTAAATAGTGAAGTTGTGAGGAGCTCCTGAACATTACTTCTTTTATGATGTTGTTACTTATTGTACCATCATGGTAGAAATAAAAGAAATACTTTGTGTTGAGCTATTAATCAACTTGCTAGCAACACCAAGATACATTTCATATGTACTAATGTAATATATTTGGTCCATTTCTCAATGTTTGATTTCGATTTTGAGTTATCATGCAACTTAGTCAAACACATTTACATTCGTCATTTTACTTTGCCTAACTTACCTCTCCTTTTGACAATTTATTTGGTATTTTTTTTCTTCAGCCGGTTTTTGCAATGCAGAGGACCATTTGCTCAGAGGAGACATCCCCTTGTTGATGCTATAGTAGTTACTGAGATTCAGAGATGCTTAGAGGAAGGAACCGAGTTCCAGGGTGATCTGCTGAATTTTAGGAAAGATGGTTCCCCATTTATGACGAGTCTACAACTAAAGCCCATATATGGAGATGATGAAACAATAACCCATTATATGGGCATTCAGTTCTTCAACGATTGTAATGTTGATTTGGGGCCTTTGCCTGGCTCTATGGCAAAGGAGGCTGTGAGATCGCTATGGATTGCACCAGATAATACCCTCCGACCAACTCCAACAGGGAAGGGTAACTTTTGCTCCGAGTATTCCCATCTCTTCCAACTGAGCGATGAGGTATTATGCCAGAAGATCCTATCAAGATTGTCACCGAGGGATATAGCATCTGTAAACTCCGTATGTAAACGTCTGTATCACATGACAAAGAATGATCACCTTTGGAGAATGGTTTGTCAGAATGCATGGGGCAACGATGCAACTCGGGCTCTTGAGAATGTGGCTGGCACAAAAAGTTTGGCATGGGGACGGCTAGCAAGGGAGTTGACTACACTGGAAGCCGTCACCTGGAGGAAATTGACGATCGGGGGTACAGTGGAGCCATCTCGCTGTAACTTCAGTGCTTGTGCTGTAGGAAACCGGGTTGTCCTTTTCGGTGGGGAAGGTGTTAACGCACAGCCGATGAATGATACATTTGTGCTGGATTTGAGTGCGAGCAAGCCAGAGTGGAGGCACGTCAATGTGGAGTTGGCTCCTCCTGGCCGTTGGGGCCATACCCTGTCATGCCTAAGTGGATCGCTGTTGGTTCTTTTTGGTGGATGTGGAGGCCAGGGCCTGCTCAATGATGTGTTTATTTTGGATTTGGATGCAAAACATCCTACATGGCGTGAGATTTTTGGCCTTACACCACCAGTTCCACGGTCATGGCATAGCTCTTGCACAATGGATGGATCGAAGCTGGTGGTTTCTGGTGGCTGTGCCGACTCTGGTGTGCTTCTCAGTGATACTCATCTCTTAGATGTAACAATGGAAAGACCTGTTTGGAGGGAGATACCTGCACCTTGGACTCCGCCTTCTAGGTTGGGGCACTCACTCTCTGTCTACGATGGCCGGAAGATCCTGATGTTTGGTGGTCTTGCTAAAAGCGGCCCTTTACGACTCAGGTCTGGTGATGTATTCACAATGGACTTGAGTGATGCTGCGCCGTCCTGGCGGTGCATCACCGGTAGCGGAATGCCAGGAGCCTGCAACCCCGCTGGAGTTGGTCCGCCTCCTCGCCTGGATCACGTTGCCGTGAGCCTGCCCGGAGGGAGAATCATGATATTTGGTGGCTCAGTAGCAGGTCTTCATTCCGCGTCACAGCTCTACCTCCTGGATCCGACCGAAGAGAAACCCACCTGGAGAATACTCAACGTTCCAGGGCGCCCTCCGAGGTTTGCCTGGGGACACAGTACCTGTGTCATGGAAGGGTCAAAGGCAATAGTTCTTGGAGGACAAACTGGAGAAGAGTGGACGCTGACGGAAATACATGAACTCTCTCTGGCGAGCTCATTAGTTTGAGACCAGAAAGCCTCCAGCAAAGCTTACGTACAGGTTCCTGAAAGCCATGCAAATCTAAATGGTACTCTCGTGGCAGAGGTTAGTTGTGTATGCTTGGAAGACTAGTCTCAAGTAGATCAAACCTGGCCACTCTCGCAATCTCTGAAGAGTCGCCTCGTGTAGTCTATATATGAAGTAGGAATATGTTCTCTCCGCTGCTGCTGTTCGTTCGGTCTACTACAAGGTAACTAATCACCATCCATAACCCCTCAATGTGTGCTGTTCTCGTCAGATGTTCCCGGCACTCCGATAGGGAAACAACAGGGACTGACTGGCGTTATATACTTGGGAGCCTCCAGTCTCCACAGAGGCAACGCCGTGCGACGCGCTGGGCACCTGGCACTGCCACCGCGACGACGAAGACGTCGATGATGTTGTAATATCTCCCGAGATTTCGACCGCCAGATATGGTCATGTTAAAGCTTTTGCTTTGTGTGTGTATGCCTTGTATGTTCTCCGCGGGCCGCGCCGTGACTCACTCACATTGTTCGTTTGCTGCCTTCTGCTGACAGAAACCCTTTCCGGTTTATACCTTTTGTAAGTTGTAATTCTGATTGTAGCCAAAAAGGTATCAGGACTGCTTGTATGCAAAAATAGGGAGTTTTTGCTTCCCCGCGAGATTTGTTGTAGCTTGTAGCAGTACCATAACTTACAGAGATCTTTCTACAGAATAAACAATAATGGTCAATATTGTTCCAAATATCGCCCAGTTAATCGCATCTAGGACCCCAGCCGATATGAAAAGGGCCTATTCGGCTAATTAACTGCTGGCAGTGATACATCGGTCTGATAGCTGAAATATTGGCCAGTTAATCGTCATCTCGGCTAATTAATGGCCTATCTCGGCCAGTTAATGGCCCATTTTCTGCTGCTGCTGCTGCCGTGTTGCTCATATATATTGATGTGTTGTTATTGCTGTTGCTGTCCTATGTAGATCTAGACGTCTAGTGTGTACCGATGTGTTGCATTTGTCATTCGTAGCTACGGTTGCTTCTACTATTTATCCATTTACTACATTGCATTTTGCTATGTAGCTTAGGATATATAGAACAACCCAAGCTAGCCTACCGATAAATTCAGCTAATAGGGCGATTCGCCGATTCATCTCTACTCGACACCCAACTGATCAGGTACCAGTTACCGATACCCTGAACAATGATGGTGATAAGTTGCATACATGTTCACGATGCCATTTCGGGATCTGGTTTCTGGGAAGGATGAAAGTTCCCACCAGCTCTAACAAACAAACTCCCGTTCCCATCCATCCCTGATTGGATGCCGGTTGCTGGGCCAACAGCCACTTGCGGAGCTAGCGTCGAACCTCGTAGCGCAGCGCGTGGTTTGCTGAAAACAAGAGTTATCCCGGTGCCGCAACCATGACGAGTGCTTATAATGCTATCTAAACCGAGGTTCCGTGGCCACAGCCGATGATCAAGCCGTGCAAGCAAGTCCAGCGGAGCGTCAGCAGTTGCGTCCCCAAAGAAAGCGCAAGACAGACAGACAGGATTCCGAAGGCATCTTCAACCCGTTGGCCGGCCGGCGGCCCAGCGGAAGTCGGAGTCGTCAACCCGGCGGAATCGTGCGGCAAAAGCGGTTGACGGATGGAAGCAACCACGGTTCGGGATCAGGACGGACGGGCATCGGCAAGCAGTGCTGGACCAAAAGCTCGTAGCTCACAAGCTTAATGAGCGTTCGGTAGTTCGGCTCGTTAAGCTCGTGGCTCAGATTCTTAATGAATATAGTCAATCATTGATTTCAGCTCGTTAAGCTTAAATGAGCTTAACGAACGAGCTAATGAGTTTCACGAGTAACTTGTTAAGCTCGTCAATAACAACATAATACATATTTTTATTTTACCTGACAAAAGTTTTATAGCACCTCATCCTATCTATTCAATCTAATCGACATAGTTAGCAACAAACTAGTGATTTCCTTTTTGTAGTCTTCATCTTTCTTCTTAAAAACCAAATATAAACACTTATTCTATAGACTATAACACATCAGAAGCGAGAGCTCACGAGCTTGAAACGAACCGAGCCGAGCAGGGTATTCTGCTCGTTAATCTTAACAAGCCTAACGAGCGAGCACGAGCATAACGAGTCGAGCAGCTCGTTAATCCAGAGGCAAGGTCTGCTCCCGCACACAAATCGCAGTCAGATGGATAGTAGTAGCACACAAGTGGCATTCGTTCAGACACGTCCCGGCACGGCAGCCTCTTCTTTGGCAACAGGCCCAACAGCAAAAGGGAAGCACAGCACACAGCCAACCAAACACCCACACAAACCTTCTATATTTCACAGAATAACTTCATGACAATTATCACGCACGAAGATCTTCGCGGCGTTTTTTTTTTTTTTTTTTTTTACATACAAGTGGTTCCACAGGCCGAAAGCGAAACCCGGCACTGCTATAAGGTAGCAAAAGCTAGTAAATATATTCACATGAAGAACCTGAAACGGATAGCAAGACATGTTGCTGAATGCTGATGAACAGCGATGGTAAAATGTATGTGCACACTGGATTCATTCTGGGGTGGCCGGAGAGACATAATGAAACCAGCAGAGGTGGAAAGGTTCTGATTCCAAAGCACAGCCTTCTTTCTACAAGAAAGAGAAATCCATTCCAAAGCCTTCCCCGACAATTATCGCGCACGGAAGATCAATCCCGTGGCGGCTGTTTGACATAGTACTACAAATACAATGCTATAAGGTAGTAAAGGCTAAGTATTTACATGAAGAACCTACAAATGGTAGAGACCTGCTGCTGACGAACAATGAGGTGGGGGAGGCCTGCTGCTATCGTCTATGCACACTGAACACGGGCTTGGATAGCAGAGAGAAGGGGGGAAGGGAATGAAACACCAGGCAGTGGAGGCGGGATGCTTCTGAACTTCCTGGTTGTTGCTGCATTGCGATCCTAGGCGTGCGCAGCGCGTCGGCGGACATACCTGGGATCCCTGGATTGATCAAACAGAAAGAAATGGCGTGTCAGAGACTGCCCAAGTGAAACATGAGAGTAAGAACTGGTGTTAAACTTATATCTGCATTGCCTGTGCTCATTTTCAAAGAAACATTTGTTCATGAGCTATATATACATGATAATAAGACCTAGTGGCTACTGATTCTTGAAAGGAAAAAAATGCTACTCTTCCCTTATCAGAGGGAGTAATCACTTAGCAACAAGCCAATGACAGAATGCCGGAAGAGTGAAGTATATGTACACACCTGTAATGACTGGCCATTCTCCTGGATGCTGCGACACTAGGCATAGCCCCTGTAACAAGATATTCATCATCTATTCCATCAAATCTGATTTCCCTTATGTCAACGGCTCTGGCTGGAACGTCGATGGTGAAACTTTCCTGACCAGACCTGTTGCCGGCCCTCCTTCCACCACTTCTCCTTTCCCTTGTCCTTGCTCTTCTCCGCCCCCTCGAAGACCCGAACGACTTGCAAAATATACAGGACGTCCACCAGTTTGCCCTGACCCTGTGGAGAACTTCATAGTCATCTCCAGCGTCATCGTCCCCATACTCGATGACATAATCTCCCAGAACTATGCTGTTAGGCACCTGGGCGTGTATCGTGCTCAAGACATCGATGATATCGGACGACTGCTGGAAGTTCTCCCAGTCGACTCGGCGAGCGGGGTCGATCTCCGAAGGGCGAGAGTTCGGGTGCTTCTGCTGGGTGTGCTTCTGAAGCTCGTGGAAGTTGCCAACGTATGAACAGCAGCTCTCTTCGCAGCATCTTTTCTTCTGGTTAAGGTGCTGCCGCGCCTCGCCGATGACAGCCCACCCGATGACATCGCCTCTGCACAACGGGCAAGCCGGGTGGCTGTTTGCGTTTGACGAGATGAAATGGATGCTGTCACGGGGAGCGATGTTAACGGCCGAGACCTTCACGTTCACCGGCTGCCCATGAGCACTCTTAAACCGCTCGAGGCAGTTCGAACGAGACTTGTCGGTGTCACATACGAACGGCCTGCAACCCTTCTCATAAGATGTGCACCTTAGCAAGACCGCGTTGTGCGGAAAATCGAGACAGATCGGGCATGTTACGTCCTCCGTCCAGCTCCTGTCAAGCTGTATGTCGAGATCGAAAGAGCTTGGCTTCACCACCTTCTTCATCGCCAGATTTCCTGAACCCATGCTGAATGAACTCCTTCGGTGCACGCCTACCAAATGTATCTTTTCATGACAGCCTGCATGTCATAAAGCAGCATGTCAACTTAGCCTCTCACTCCCATAAGCAATAAAAGCAGCAAGACTCTGCATCTCCATCACTACAGAAATATCATCATAAGCCTAAAGAGACTACAAGATGGTACAGCAGCAACTTTCCAGATCAGCCTAGTTAACTAGATACGGATCCAATTAATTTCCCTCGCATCCATCATCTCCCTTGACCAAGTAATGAGTAGCCTAAAGCTTTCAGGTACCCCAGCCTAGTTCATGACAAACATCACATCATTTGTCAAGAAAAAAAGTTATGGATCATAATGATTTTGCTTTTGTCACATAGCATCTCATGCCATGTGCTTGAGCAATAGTGGTACCATTTAGAATTAGGAATTTACTATGGCCACCAAGCATATAATTCAAAATGTGCAAGAGAAGAAAAACCAAAGCCATCTTACTTGTGTGCCACAAAGTGTACCTATGAAATCATTCCACCTCAAATGCCAAAACATTCAAAGAGATTGACCATTCAGCAGAAGAGAAAGACAAACAGTTTCAGAAATTGGGGAAAAGAAATCCAAAAGCAACATGGAAGCATCACATGCCTTGATTTTATTTTATTTTTCACAAAGATCACATGCCCTGATAAAATCAGGTAGCGCAGTAAACTAATGAACACACACATATATATACAAAAAAAAATCAAGAGCAGATTCCGCACAGGAAAATGATCAAAATCTATGTGACAAGTAGTAACGTACTGTGATTAATAAGATCCCTAAACCCAAAACTAGCTCTGTTAAACTCGTCTAACGAACGAACACCACAAGGGGGAAACAAGAAGTATTAACTCACACACAGATACGGCTACACGACGAATAAAAATTGCTGGCAGGGGGGAAAATCCGTACAAAGCTCACACAGCGGCGCGGATCCATGCCGAATCTTCAAAATTACCGAAAGGGGAAGAACCAGGAGAAGGAATGAAGAGGGGGTCAGGGGAGGGAGGGAGAGAGGCGCACCGCGGCCGAGGTCGCGCCGTGCCGCCGTCCGGCCGGCCGGAGAGAGCAAGAAGCCCGACGGACAGAGGCGAGATCGCCGCCGCCTTCCTTCTTCCGTCCCAACCTCTCTCTCTCTCTCTCTCTCTGTCTGGCTGCAACCTTTCTCCTCTGACTCTCCCTCTGCGTTTCTGACTCTCTCTCTCTCTTTCTTGTGGAGCGAAATGGAGGAGAGGGACGAGCGCCTTTCTATTCTCTCGGATTCGCGGCGCCACCGGTCCACCACCACCGCCAGGCCACCACCACCACCACTAGCCGACTACTACTACTAGTACTAGTACCCCCGCAAGCATAAAAACTCCAACTTTTCCATGCCTCCGCAAGAGGGAAATCGAATTCTTTATGTGCGTTTTCCCTATTTCGTTTCGGTGCGTGGGATGACTCGGTGGGAGGGACGACGGAGAGAGAGAGAAAAAAGTCCGCTGTCCGGGGTAGAGAGAGAAAGTAGGGTGATGCACACGACTCCAAAGCAACCCCCAAATGTCTAGTGCGGCCATAGCGCAACCCCTCTCTTTCTCTCTCTAGATTTCGCCATCATCGTCGAGCTCACCACGCTGCCCTTTTCAACGCTTCGCTTTGTTTCTCTCTCCTCTTTATTCGGAATGACGAAAACGCCCCTAGGTAATTCCGTTAGGAGCACTGCAGTTTTCCGCTGACGCCGTCTTTTCTTTTTCTCCTTTTGAGGGGATTCTGCTGCTGACGGTGTCTTTGATTTAAACCGCGAGACTTGTTTAAAGGAATTACCGCACGTGAAAAGAAAATACTCCTTCATTCACAAATACGTATAAGATGTTTTGAATATTTTTAATATGCACTGCAAACAAACCGAAATGAATGAGCAAAGACATTAAAATATGTTTGCATATACTCGATTCAGAAAAAAGTTACTCCTAAAACATTTTGTATTTGTAACAAATGAAGAAATATACAACGGGGATTCCCCGGAAAAGAATATAACGGAGATGGATGCATAAGAAATCGGACGCGTGATTTGGAAGAGAAGTCGATATTTAACTAGCCTCGTGGCTTACATTTCGGTGTATTAAAAGGACAGAGACCAAGGGGATTGTCTTCCCCTGATCTGAGCTTGCGTGATCGATCACATGTTCTACAAAATTTAATACCCTTCTCTAGTCGTACGTACATGTGGCATCTGTGTGGTTAACTTGTCAAATTGTAAATTAAGCGCCGATATGATGGGCTGTATGAAAAGCAAAATGTCCGTCAGACTTGTCCTGCAAAAATGCTTTGACAGCATGTACTCCCTCCCTTTAGGCATAATATCAACGTCTTTTTGCCAACAAAATATGTGTATGTTGCAAAAGGAAATTTATGTCTATCTCTATTTATTTACTCATTAAAAAAACTAGAGTTATTTTTCCTGTTAGGCAGAATTTTTCGGCAACGGATCCCCCCTCCTATCACGTCCCTTTATTGTTTTTCTTTCACCCGGTGGTTTCTTCCCTCACCACAGCAAATTGATCGATTTTTTAAGTATACCGCTCAATCATCTTAGTTAACTTATCTTTTGCAATAACGTGGGTTTACGTTGGCAATTTCATGTCATATTTCACAGCAACTCCATGTATGTCGCTCAATTACACTGCTACGTGTCTATCGTCTGGTCCGTACGAAATATCCTCCGCCTCGACAGTAGTTCGATGTATGCGCGCAGCCGTCCAATCTACTTATAGCATGCGGCTCGGTCACCTCTCTCGACCCATTAATTCTTGAAACAATGGTCGAATTGTAGAAACAAGCGCTTGTTATAGAATAACTTTGCAACATCGATCGCTTCTCCCGACTCATTAATTCCTGAAACAACGCTCGAGTTGTAGAAACAAGCGCTTTGTTGCAGAATAACTTTGTAACATAGATGAGGTTATAGAAAACTTTTGCAGTAGAGTTTATGTTGCAGAAAAACTTTTATAACAAAGATCATGTTGCGAAAATGTCTATAGAATTTTTTACAACAGAGAATATGTTACAGAAACATCTGTAGATTTTTCTTGCAACAAAAGGCATGTTACGGAAAAATTATGCAACAAATATCATGTTGCAAGAACTGTTGTTGCGGCGGCACCTGTAATTGCACCTGTGCTCGAGGAGGCAGCAACCATAGAAGTCGGTGCTCCCCTGGAACGTCGGCGACCTGGAATAGCAGGCGTGGAATGGCGGATGACGGCGAACGCGGTCTCCGGCGCGGCATGGTGGTGGAGTCTAGCGGCTTCCTCAGTGGCTGACACACAACACTTGGCCAAACAATGTGCTATGGCCGGTGGCTGGCGGTCGACGTGCGTCCGCATCCGATGCCAAGGTGGAGTGCAGCAACGCTTGAAAACAACACGGGACGAAGGAATGGACAGGTTGGGACGAATGAGTGGATGAAAGCAGGACCGGGGTGAACGACTGGGTAAGAGGAGGCTCGGGAGTCGGGACACGCGTCGAGCAAATAAGATGGTCCACGTTTCGTGAGATCCGCCGGATGAGCAAAAGCATTTTCCTTAATTTATTTATCATGCATAATCTAGATTGTTAAATTTATTGGGATAAAAAATATTTGGCCTTGTGAAAAGCGCACGGGCACGCACGTAGTACCATTATAAACTTCTATCAATGAATACAACACTATATTTTTACAGTATAATACACATTTCACCAGCCGAATTGATGCTCTAGCAACAAGTACATTATGTATGTTTTTCGATATTACACTTGAGCATACCATATTTTATAGGAGAAAGAAAGTGGATCTTTATGTATCAAAGTAGAAGAGTGTGTTTTATGATTTTCTTTTTACTAGCATATTTACGACTATGGATGAAAGTCAAAGGCTAAACATGGTCCATCTTTTGATTTGGTTTGTGTGGGGGAGAGGCTAGGGACATAATTTCACATCTATCATAATTCCGATCTTGATATTATACATATCATGCATTAGGCGAGAATTTCGTGAGATTTCACGGAGTTATGCTGACATATCCACATACAAGTTGAAGTTGTAGTGCCGAATGAACTGAAACCTACCGTTTCCAAAATACATTTATTTACCTTTTATATTTATATAGAAGTGCAAAAAACCACTAAGAATGTAAATAAAATGACACCATGACGAGACATTAGGTCTGGCACCACCACTCCATACATCTTCCTTTCTATTATTCATAGATTCTGTTGAAAGACACGGTAATTCGTGTGTTATGTGGGCTCCGAATCATTGCACTCGGAGACACACTTTCTTTGTTGGTAAAGTCTTCCCATATAAGCTTTGGTTTTTTCGTCCTTTCAGCGTCCGGGTGTGGGCAGTGTGGTGATATGGTGCTTGGGCAGTGTGGTGATATGGTGCTTGGCCTTGTGTCTTTCGTGCTTCTTCGGATGCATGTCAAGGTCTTCACCCCCCCCCCCTCCTGAGCGGGTTGTGTCGAACCTGGCTCACTCTGTGGAGGGTGATAGGATAGCACAATGTAGATGTTGATCATTTTCGTTGCATTCCTTTATGTGTCAATTGTGTTTTGCGGTGTGTTAGGCATTCACTTTTCTTGTTTTTTATGGCTGGTGGTGGGAGAGGGGTTATGTCTTTTATATTGCATTCAATTTTCATCCATCTTTTGCTATGTAGACGAACAATTATCTTAGCTAAGAAAGTTACCACTTCAATAAATAGTAGTCGTTCCTATGGTGTCCCCACAAAAAAGCCGCAAAAGGCAAAAGTTGTTTATACCATCTTCGGTCGACACTACAAAGCTGCTTACATGAGGGGCAAATTCAGTAAGTGATCCATGTGTACCATAGCATCCCCTCAGGAAATGCAAACGCAATTTATACCATAATTAGTTAATACTAGATATGTATGACATAAAGCATGTCTCTGCGTGCCAAAAATGAATTTTACAAATGTCTTTTTTTTGGAAAAATAAGAAGTGTTCAATGTCACATCCAAATGCTACCTGCAATTTTTCAGAAAAAAAACTTAAGCATTTTGGCATGTGCAAAAAAAAGTCAAACACCAAATGTTACCTTCAAATATTACACTTGATTTTGTTTTTTCACCGACGAAGCACTGCTATCCCGTGTGGCATAAATAAATTATGCACACTTGGTACACTAACATGAACATTAGCAAAACATAGCAGTATTTTTAAAAGGAATTTACTATTTATTTTGATTTTATTGTTCATTAGGGAGCATATGCACCCTAGGGCCAAAAATCATCGTCCCTATTCTTTGTCTATTTGTTGGAACCAAAATGATATTTAGAACAAAGTATATGATCTGTACGGTGATTTATGAAAAAAAAAATGAACATCTACGCTAAAGATATGTTATTCATACATATATACATATAAATCCGCCACTTATATAAGCCCTTCACAAAAGTTGGTGCAGCTGCTTTCGGTAACCTCCAAGTCACTAACCTCAGCTTTTCTTTTCTTTCCCAAGTTGTATGCTGTAAAGGGAAAGGATAGTGAAAAGAGAGAAAAGAAGAGTGACTATACGTGGAAAGAATCAAATCCATGTCAAGCTCGCTCGACCAAAAATAGTGCTAAAACAAGCACTCCCGGAAGCTGAATCTTATAAATATCACCCTAAGAACGAAACGGAGAAAAAAAAAGAACAATCACGTCGAGTATTTGGAGCACTCACACATTCTGTTTCTTTTTTCCTTTTGAAAATCACGATCTCACTTTCCAAAAATCACGGTTGATTTTTCGATTTCTGACATCCTATTTCTTCTTCGGCTTACTTCAGTCAGCTTTAATTAGCCATCCTTTAATGTTCGCGGAAGTGAATCTACTGACTTACGAAGCGAAGTTCCTCTCCTGAAGTTCTGTAAACAGTGCCCTAATATAGCTATTTACAACAGTATAATTGGTAATCCACAGTTATTCGTGTGTAGTACGAGATCTTTCACTTGCCTCCTCTGTTTTACTCATGGAGGGTACTGTAGCACACTGACTTGCCTCGCCTAAGTCAGGGGATCCACTTCCATGTCCAACCATTGCCTCTACCACCATTGTTGCCGCTATCGCATCTCCATCCCTCAATCCTAGCTCCCAAACCACTATTGTATCCCTCTCAGGGTCTTTCTAAACCAAATTCTCAAATCTCCTGCCGGCGTTCGGGCAGAGCTGTTCGGACGTAATTTGTCATCCAACATTGTGACGCGTGAGTCCACGGACTAGTTCAGACATCTGTTTCTGCAGGAGTTTGGACACCATTCACATAGAACTCTGACATCCCCGGCCCATCTAAAACCCCGTCCGGTCCTACATCTCCATTATTTGCATCTGCTTTCTCTCATGCCGACGCCAACACTCTACCACCTCGCCCGCCAAGCCATTCCCGGAGCTCCATGACCTCTGCGGTCAGCACCTCCACACCCGGCCTCCATGCTGCTTGTCTTCCGCCGTTGGTCCAAACCTCTCATCTGTCTGTCACGCGTGTATCATCCGCCCCTACAAGGGTCACCACACCAACAAGTGTTTGATGAAATGGACATGCTAAATTTGTGTCCCTTATTTGAAGCAATGGTTTCAGGCAACTTATGAGCAACTCAAGAAAGATTTCATTGAGCATATGTGGGTGATTAAGGGGACAACTAGAACATATGTGCTAGTTGAATTCAAGTTTGAACTGCGTTAATTTGAAAACTTTGTTGGACTGTAATATTTAAATTAGAACTACCATCACATTTGAACATTTTCAATCACGTACGATTTGCTATGCTATTATTTTAAGCTTGCAGACTTAAAAGAAGAGGGCGGAAGTTTTAGGGGACAATGTTACATGGCTGGCTAGCGTGTCATTGTTTGTGAACAGACAAGGTATACATTTTGAGGGTTAGCATTGGAGATGCCCTCATCTAGACTGTGTGAATTTAGTATAATAGCCTTTAATTTTAAGTATGAAAAATAGTAGTATTAGCATAATCTCCATAGGCAAAAAATATTTTTTACCCAAGTGTATGAATGTAAACAGTTCAATTTTTTGGAGGTTACAGTCAAATATTGTTTACGAAGAGTGCTACTCGTCGGCCGACATATCCGTTTAAAAGATCCGCCGCTTCTCGAGCCATCACATCTGATACAATCTAGCGTTGAGTACCGTTCTTCACTTTTATCACTTTTACAACATAGATTGCGTTGCAGAACCTTTTTACAATAGAAGTCATGTTACAGAAGACATTTTGTAACAAATGCTATGCTGCACAACATTTTTTTGCAACAGAGTTTATGTTAGCAGATTTTTTTGCAACAGAAGTCACGTTGTAAAAAAAATCCTACATCACCATACCATCTTGATGCCACCGCAGCATTTCCCATGTTTCAAAAACATGGACGATGTTGCAAAATCCTGAGGTTTACTGTGGATGGGACAAGTCAGACACATGGTTGGTTCTAGATGCGGCGGACATGAGGCGTAGAATCGACCATATTATTCTAATCATTTTCCACTCTTTACATTATTTCTGAATTATATTGATTAATAAAATCAAGTATTAAGAAAAAATCTAGGCATATGCAAGAATCCCCACTTTTACAACAAAGTTGTAATGCCTCGACCAAACCCATCAGTTCACCCACTGATTCCTGGCTACTGCCTCTGAGATCTTGACTAGCCTCACAGACCAACACTAGTCTTTTCTGCACATTTTGTTCTTACTGATGCGCAAATTGCTTCAAACAAAGCACACTTAACTTTGAAGTTCCTTTCAGATGGGGTCCTGAAAAAGAAGATGCATCTTGTTGATGATGTGAGTAGTCTATCATTTATAATAAGTTGAGATGTCACATACATCCTTCCACACTCAAAGGAACCGACGTCTCCGTCAACCCGACAGGAACATTCCCTCTTGGCACATGTTTGTGTGTGCAGTGCTAACATCCACATGTGCCTCGTGTATGCATCACTGACCTACACACGTTTGTGTAACCGCGGAGACATGGTTGAAGCCGATGCAACGTTGTCGTCGAGGCCATCTAAACAATGCCACCACAACACCAAACCCTAACCCCAATTACAAGTTGAACACTCGAAGCTGCTTTCTCTTGCCTCCCGCTGTTGAAAGAGTTCACAAGAAAAGATGGAGGTCTAGAGAAAGAGATCAAAGAGATCTTAGAAGTAGCTGGATGTTGCGTAAAGAGGATTTTTGGTGCACGTAGCAGTGGGGCACGATATTTTCAACCCCCCAAAACAAGTTCTTAAAAGATTTGAAAATTTTGAATTTTTTACATGAATACGCATGCATGTGGTATAAGTACCTGTGAAATTTCATTCGAAAATATATTGCATTGTACGCTGCACAAAAAGACAAAATTTAGGCCCAAAAGAAGAAGAAAAATGGTCCCAAATTTGCATGTATTTTGTCTTTTTTATCTCTCACATGCAAGCTCGTATATTGGTGAAATTTTAGCCCATTATACTGCACTGCTATATGGGCATGTAAACAAAAATTTAGAATTTTTCAAGCCGTACAAATTCATTTCTTTGAACTTCAAAATAACGGGCACAAATGCTCATTTGTCAATCTTCGGATGTTGCGAGTCTTGAGGGTGCTATTAGAAGATGATACCTCCTTCATTTTCCTACTTCACATATAAGATTTGCAAAGTTTCACCAAATTGTATTAAAAAATATCAACAATACAATAGTTATACAATATGAAAATTAATTTCACAAGCATCTAATAACATTGATTTTGCATTGTGAATGTTGATTTTTTTTTTATAAAATTAATCAAACTTTAAAATTTTGACTTCAGACAATTCTTACACGCATGATAAAAGGAAAAGAAAGAAGTACTTGTTTTTTGTTGAGGGAAGGAAGGAAGTATCCTGTTTAAGGATAGAAGTGATACCAGCACCATTTTGCACGTTTAACTGCAGGTTCCCGTTCAATGGTCAACGTATGGTACCCATTTTGGTTGGTCATCACGTGATGCGCATGCATGGCGGCTATTGACCCGTGCATAGCATGACATCATCCCGTGCACTACCAGGTCAACGAGGGGGAAGGCCGCCAGGAGTGCGCCACTTTTATTTCTCCAGTTTACCCTTTTCTTTTGTGTGGTTGTGATTCGTTTGCTTCGATATATAAGTCAAAAGTCTTTTATTTCTTCATTTTGTTTGCAAGAAATTTTTCGATCTACTTATCATGCCATGGCAGTACAAAGAATACAGAATTAACAAAAATTACATCCATGTTCGTAGACCGCCTAACAACGCCTACAAACACTGGAGTAAGCCGAAGGCGCGACGCCGTCATCACCCCTTCCTCACCGGAGCCAGTCCAAACTTGTTGTAGTAGGCAGTCGAAAAGTCATCGTGACAAGACCCCATAAGACCAGTGTACCAGAATAGCAACCATCGACGATGAAATGAAATATAGATCGAAAGAATCTAATTTGTAGACACATGAACGAAAACGAATAAAGACTAGATCCAAGCGGATCCACAGAATATCAACACCAACTGAATTTCGTGAGATCCGGCGAAGACACACCTTCACACATCCTCTCACTACACTAGACACATCACCAAAATGGGGCCGGGCGAGAAAAACCTTATTTAATCTTCACGAAGTCACTACCGTCTCGTCTTTCTGAGTAAGACACAAACCCTATACAAACTCATGAAAACACAAAAAAACAGAGCAAGATCCGTCCTGCCGGCAAGAACCGGGGTCCACCGCACCTCATGAACCTAGGGCCACCGGAGACAAGGCGGACCAGAGATGATGCCGACGGAAGGTGGGGGAACCCTAAATTCTTTTAGCAAATTGTTGTTTTGAGAAATATTAACATTAATAGATATAGTATTGTTCTTTCTTTATCACAATTTCTTCTTTTTTTCTGGCACTGGATGATAAAACTAATTAGTTGAACTTGTATAGTATTTTAGTTTGTGTTTGTTTGTTTCGATTTGTTTGTCTGAAAAACATGCATGCTATTTTTTAAACACAATACAAACACAGACGTTCATACATACATACATACACTCACATATCCCTATGAATGCACGTACGCACAACATACCTTTATGAGCGTCTTTGAGAGACTGAACAGTCACATCATCTTGAGATTGAAGAAATCGCTATAAACATCTTCATAATCGACGGGAACACCCTCTTGCATTGAATGTACCTGAACGTCGAAAGACTTGACATAAATCTAAACAAAATGTAAATACCGGTGTCAGGCCATTTAGGGGACATGTTTTGGTCTCAAAAGTTGGATCTGATCAGTCTCCAGCCCCAACCGTATACTTTGGCTTCATGCATACAAAGGTCTGCGCGTCCGACCTTCAAGGCTGAATCACATTTTCTTCATTTTACAGTTGAATTAGTTCCTTTCACGGTTAGTTCTTGCAACCTACAACCAAAGAGAATGCACATTTGTTTCTTCTTTCCTCTCCCCCTACTCACAACATAATCACCGGGTGGGAACGGGACACGTGGTTTAGTAGCAACCTAAAACTTCAAGAAGAAAGAAAAATCCTCAGAAAGATAATAATTGTAGTAGTAGTATAACCTCAGAGAAGGTTGACATCACATCACATCACACCATTAGAGACGCCTCAGCTCAGCCCAGCTTTAGCGTACGCCGTCGGGAGTCTCGCCGCCAGCGGCAATCATCACCGGCTGTGCTTGCCGACTACACAGTACAGATGTCCGGATCACGACAGCAAAGCCCTCCAAATTGGATTAGCCGGTCGATAACAACGCTGACTCACGCTTTGTCTAACAAAAAAATAATATCCGAAATCGGCTCTGCTTCTGTCATCCTGATTCCACGTCTCCGTCGGAGTTTAATCCCTTCATACGTTATATGGATGCGCTGTCTGATCGGAACAAAAATCTCGTCCATGTCACGGGGATGGTTCACGTACGCGCGTCGACAGCGCCTAGACGCTTCCCAAACACTTACACGCATGAAAACACATTTGAAATCGATACACTTGTCAGGCTTGCTGATGTGCTCAATACTGTTTTTTCATGCTTTTACTACTCCCTCCGTAAACTTTTATAAGACATTCTATTTCTACATCACTAATATAATGATCTAAAACGTCTTGTAAAAATGTACAATATACCCATCTGTTATAATGTGATTGAAAATCCAATCACTGCATCTCATCTCTTCACAGCTTTAACCACCGCCAGTACGTACGGAGGATGATATCCCGATCTCTTGCTTGCACACGCCGTTACTGTCCAGCTATTTTGTGCTGTGATCTTTTACTATCTGTCGGTAGAAAAAGGCACTTAAAATACAGTACGACAAGCATATGAAAAAACTACGATGGCGACGTCGAAAACGACGGGTATGTTGCATACGAGAAATGTTTGGAGTTACGTGCAAGGTATTGGTATGGCAGTTCACTCAAAATTTGATTCTGTACCGCAACGAAGCAAATTACACACAAGAACAACCTATGATTGATTGATTGGGAAAAAAAAATGCTTGCATCGGCATTTTTAGGATTCAGAAATGCTCGCTGTTACGTCATCGATAATCAAATCAATAGACTTCTGTGGTGAAAACAATAATGCCAGAAAGAAATGTTAGCTTCAGAGTCGGAGCCATCAGATTCATGATTGGTTCCATTTATCACAATATCTTTTATTACCAAGAGTAGGCAGAATCGGGAGAAAATCCGGTGCATCCAGTCCCGATTGACATCTCAAAATGTTTTGGAAAATTAAAATAAAAAGGACAATGCTGGTATCCAACATGTCACGGATTTTTTTAAATCATAATACAGGCCGAGAACAAAAAAATAGGCAGAATCGACAACTGAACAGTGCCTACATATGTAAGAATTTAAATTTGGCCCATTATGGATATTGATGACAAATTTGTTCATTTTGTTTTTCGTGTTATATTTCACATTAAGACATGAATTTTGTTGACATCATAAATTCATGTTCTGCCTATGTGCTAACTTATTCTCAAATTTATTTGAAGCATATACAAGTATCAACATGGCTGCATGCATCGTCCTGATGCAGAGGCCGGGGTTGTCCTCCTTTTCAAAAAAAAAAAACAAGTATCAACGGACGCCGGGTGCACCACAAACCCTGGTGCACCTGATACTTCCCCCTTCATCTAAGCATTGCAAGGAACTTGAGAAATTTACAGAGACAGACGGAGGTTTTATCAAAAAATATAAGAGAAGAGGGCTCTAACCTGTAGCACTAATGTGAAAGCAAAACTATCTCATTGCAGGCCCAGCAGCAACAGCTTGTATATCCCCACCTTGTTCTCCTTCTTCTACCTCAAGTGCACTTCCCTCCCTAGGGAAGTTCGAACCTAAGCTTCTCCGCCTCCCGTCAAGACGGTTCTCGAGCTCCGAGCACTCCTTAAGCTGTGACACCACCTCCGCCATCGTCGGACGCTCCCTCGAGACCTCTCGCTTGCAATGCAGTGCCAGGTCAGCAGCTTTCCAGACAGAGTTGATGTCATAGTCCCCTACCATTCTTGCATCCACAATGCTCTCCATGGTGCCGTCGTCAAGGCTCTGCTGCACCCACTCGCCGACGTGGACACTCACGCTGTCGCTGACCGGGATGACAGGAGGACGGCCTGTGATGAGCTCTAGGAGTACGACGCCAAAGCTGTAAACGTCGCTCTTCTCGCTGATGTGATAACTGCGGAAGTACCTGAACAATTGGTAGACACAGGGGTCCCTTGTTATGACAAAGTAATGCCACTGTAGGCAATGTTGATTCTCTTTTTAGAAAAGGAAGATAACCCTCGGCCTTGCATCACTGTGATGCACACAGCTATTTAGGCAATGCTGATGAAGCAAGTATGTAGGAGAAGAGATGTTGTGTATGACGTACTCGGGATCTAAGTAGCCCATAGTACCAGCTGGTTCAGTGGTTATATGTGTTTTCGAGTCGCCGAAAGCCTTGGTCAGCCCAAAATCAGCAATCTTAGCCCCAAGATCTGTGGTCAGCAGGATGTTGGTACTCTTCACATCTCTGTGGATCAATGCTGGTTTACACGCGATGTGCAGATACTCCAGACCTGTGAACTTAAGTAAATAACACGTGCAAGAAGAATTCTAAGGAACTACTAGTAGATGGTGAAATCCTAACCTTGTGCAGCATCAAGGGCGATGTGAAGACGCTGCTCCCAAGTGAGTGGTTTACTAGTAGAACCTTTGCACGTCAACAGAAGTTAAAACATAATTAGTTAGAAGATTTCAGAGAAATTCACAGGCTTCAGTTTAGTACCACACTGATTTAGGGTCTATGCAGTTCTCCGTTGAGAAGTGTAATATTCTTCTGTAATGTGAATTTCAAGATATAGCACACTGATGATCTAATCTAGGGCGCCTAAAAACTGAAATTAGCCGATATAAGATATTTGAATAGCCAAGATGAAGTGTTAAAAAAAGAAGCCAAGATGAACAACCTCTCAGATGATCCTGCAGGTTCCCTTTGGGCATGTACTCGTAAACAAGGGCTAGATGATTTCTGTCCTTGCAGTAGCCAATCAAGGAAACCAAGTTCTTGTGATGAATCCTTGTCAAGTGCTGAGCCTGCAATATAGCTTGCAGAACTTATGTTCAGATAATTTAAGCAGGGCATATAATAAGAATGTTAAGTAAGTGCAGTTCCACCTACAAAAACCTAAAATAAAACTTGACAATGCTCAGCCATCAAAATTGAGAAACAGAAGGCCACACAAGGATTTGGAGAAAAGGTGGACGAAAGGAAGAAACACAAATATTTAGTTGCGACATATAAAACTACAAACTGAATTTGCTTTTTACCTCAGCCAGAAACTCTTTACCCCCTTGTGAAGATGAATCAGAACGCACTTTCACAGCAACTGAGTTTCCGTTCTTCAGGTAGCCAAGGAAGACAGCTCCAAACCCACCCTTGCCAATCTCTTGGCTAAAGTTGCCTGTAATATACTTCAGTTCTCTGTAAGAAAATTCTCGGTTCTCAAGTAACGCAGATTCATCTTCAGGACCAGTAGCTTTTCTCTTATCTGAAAACATACACAGTTAAAGGTGAGAAATGGTTTTTCTGGAAAAAACGCAATAAATACTACAACAGTGTGCAATGCTCCATTCAAAATAAAACAGTGTTCAATGCACATAACAGAAACCATTATTGCCATCTGTCTGCATTACCTTTTCCCTTGAGCTTTTGGCGTAGCAGAAGAAATAAGACAACAAATATTGCAATGACAGCAACGACCGGAATAACTATTGCAGCAAGAAGTGCCCCATTAATTTTCTCTTGACTTGATTCACAGGCAGTACCATTGGCACATATATTTGCATTATTACCAACCCTGCAAATATCAAAGTGTACACATGTTCATGTTAGTAATGTGCTTCCACGGTATTCCAGATGAAGAAATATGTTCGACTGGGATGGTGCTCGAAGGAACCAGTATCTCTATGTACATTCAGGGATCAGATCTAATTGTAACCAAAAAAGGGAAGCCCGGTGCATGTAGCTCCCGCTTGCGCAGGGTCCGACCACTTTGGGTCTATTGTACGCAGCTTTTCCCTACATTTCTGCAAGAGGCTGTTTCCAGGACTTGAACCCGTGACCTCATGGTCACAAGGCAGCAGATTTACCACTGCGCCAAGGCAGCAGCTTTACCACTGCACCAAGGCTTTGGATCTAATTGTTACCAAGGCAAGTAATATTGGTACTATTTTTAATGGTAATTTTATGATAAAATCTCGAGAAGACATAGATAACCATCTCGAGAAAACGGAGGTAACCCTAAAGGCTCATGGGTAGAGAGCAGGCAGATTCAAGCTTCTTCCATGCCCTCTTAGTGGAGAGATGAGAAATCAAATCATACAGTCTTTACTTCTGAAGTTTTATGTCATTGCAATTAATACCTGATGATGGATATCATATCTTTCTAATTAACGAAAAGTAGTATGCCTTATTAACTGGACAGGCAGATGGAAATAGAAGAACACAAAGTTATAATAGCATAAGTTTAAAACAGCTAGCATGATACTAACAAGATGCCAAACATTTTACAATATTATTTTCAAAAGAATTGCTGTTTTTAATTGGAATCTAGTTCAAGAGAACTCTACGGCTCTACCTTAACGACAGAGTCCCATTTTGGGATTTTTGAAGAAGACTGTCAGGGATTGTTCCATGTAGATCATTGCTGGACAGATCCCTGTGAAAACAAAAATGATGTAACTAAAAAGTGTTCTCACAAGATCCTACCTACTGGAGTATATATATGAAACAGAAGAAAGAAACGACTTACAGAAATATAAGAAACGGAAGCTGCCCAAGAAAATTTGGAATGGTGCCAGACAAGTTGTTGTTTGACAGATCCCTGAAATAAGTAACAGTTCTTGTGAATACTAGTAAGGAATGGGGAAAATGATGTTGTTTCAGAACTGATTTTTTTCAGCTTAATTTCTTGATTACATTCAAGAGGGAAAAATATGCAGGTAAATTGCATATAAATGAAGATAATTATATTTCTCTTCCAAAATACCCCCATTAGTAAACGGATGGCGTTTTAGAAAATGACAGTCTCCAGCATATATCTTTGACCGTCACCTTTTGTCCGTAAAAGCTAGTACTAAAGTATTTTGATGACAAATCTAGTGATACTATTTTACCTTACCAATCTAAATATTTTCATATATATTAATAGTCAAATTTTAAAAGGTTTGACTGCATGCTTTCTCAGAATTCATGTATTTACGAACGGATGTAATATATATTTAAAGAGTTTTCTAGGACTATATGTTTTGTGGATTGTGGGGAGAAGGAAGCAAAAACTCTTGAAGTATCCACACTTTTAGACTGCATGGATATATGACAGCAGATACAAAAAATTGAAGATATATACTGCCATCTACTGTGAAGTTGAAAACAGTCTGTCATGTATAGCTGGGTAAACTGTTTCCGATATAGTTGAGTAATTCAGATCCATAGGTAAAATTGCCAATCAGTCCCTAGGAAGACTAAAACATGAAGCAGAGGGAATAAACATCAACACGGTTAATTTTGCTAGTATTATAAAAATAAAAAGGCTGTGGCACCTTAAAATTCTACAGTGAGACATGACGTTGAGAAACCTACATGTACTGAAGTGCGTTCAGATCTCCAAAATCAGTAGAGATGGTACCAGCCAACCCAAAGGAAGACACATTTCTGCCAAAAAGATTAATTCAGAACAGTTAGTTTCTCCAGATGAAATGTCCTGATGTTTCTATGAAATATGCAAAGTATTTCAGCCTATGACCATATTTTCTTTTCATTCAGACATGATTATGGAACTTACAATGCTGTTATTCTAGAGGGATAAGCTGGAGGATAGGAACAGGTTAATCCCAGCCATGCAAAAGCTTTTGGAGTGCATGGATCGCCCATCCAGTTTTTCTCCACACCAAAATTTTCTTGGATTGCCATCATGGCTCTAGCTGGTTCGCCAAAACAAAAAAAATCATGTCCATAGAAAATGAACAGACATGCAAGCAAGCAGGTCAAGTGCGATAAATGATGGCTATCTCATTCAGTTTAATAAAGTTCATATTGCAAATTGTATGAAGACTTAACGTGGTCTAAGTAGTTAAATGTAAGAAACATACACTCTGTACTATTATTGCATTGGCAAATTCATACCATCTCCACTATCAGTAGCGGCCTCGGTTATCGGTTCCACCAAGTACATCTCCATGGCATTGAGGATAGGTGGAAGAGTTGCATTTTCTGTAGCAACAAGCGAGACACTATAACTTGCCAACCCTTCTACAATGCCTGAGAAAGAATCGGTGAATAGGAATGGAGGGGTGTAAGGTTGCGCGTTCCATGTCTTATTATTAACAATGATGTCAAACTGCCGCACACCATTGCTCCGTACATTCTGCAACTCAGAGAAGTAAAAAACAAAGAAGTAACTGGAGCTGATGTTCTCTGATGGACCCCATGAGAAATCAATCCTTGAGCCATTGACAGTTGCTGCATTTTGCATAACAGCTGATGGCACGTCGTACACATCAGTGACATAATTCTGGACAACAGATGTTGCAGATATTTCATCCCAGTTTGGGATTGTGTCGTAAGTCGACCATAGGCGGTCATGGGGATCCAAGGGGTACCTGTTCAGACCAAAGAAATATGTTTGTATGATCTAGTATCGTAGTTCACTGTAATTGGAGCCTAGGTGACTAAAGAAATATGTTTGTATGATCTAGTATCATAGTTCACTGTTATGGGATTGTGTCGTAAGTCGACCATAGGTGGTCATGGATATGTCTTGACACGAGAATGTATTTTCCTTCTTCACTTTATGTTTATTGACTGTAAATCCACCCACAATATACAGTCACCTAGGCTAAATGGTAGACAACCATTGATTTGGTTTGTTGTACTTGTTTCAGATAACAATGACCTAAAGGACCAAACAAACCTGATTATGCGATTGTCTGTGGGCCCCAAATTGAACCGATTGGAGCTAATCAGCACCAGAGATTGACTTGCATTTACCTCTGGGTAAAGAGTAATCCTCAGTGGTCTTAGATCCAGCCCAGAGATAAATGGAGTTCCCATCCCTTTGTTCACCAGACAAACATGCAAGTAGTCAGCAGGAGCGACTACTATGACGTCCATCCATTTGACGGCTCCTGCAGCACTGATATTAACTTCATGCCAGTAGTTTGCCCCCATGTACAGATCAAAGACAGGAAGTTTGTTAAGGCCATCGTAGTTTCCGTAGTAAAAAACCGCACGGACGAAGTACTTGTTTCCCGCCACCAAGGACCTCAGGGCATAGCAATTGCGTGCTCCATGCTGAAAGAACCGGACGTTGAGGTTGCGCTTTGCCAGTGAAGGCTTGATGTAAACTGAAGAGATGTTGCGGTTTTCTCCTGAGGTAACATATCCATAGTCTGAGACATATATTATTGTTGAGCTGGGATCTTGGTAGGAGGAATTCACCGGGATGCCACAATCGATGCTTATGAAACCTGCAAAGGAAATTACAAGTCAAAATAACTCTTGCAAAATCAAATGGGTTCTCAAACGCATTGATTTTCAAGTATGGTTTTGTGGAGTGGATCATTTCGCCTCTTACACAACTATGTAAACAGATATGATCACTGCAACTGCTTTTCGTTGTTTATTGTCTGAACACAAGAAGCTGCAAGAATTGAATGTAACGCACCTAGGTCATCAGGCTGGCCATGGATAAACTGGAAGGCACAGAATAGGAGAATCACAACGCATAGATCCATGCTTCCTGCTCACCCTTGTAAGAATAACTACCTCCTACGAGATAAGAGACGGTGACTCTATGCATATCAACAGACCAAATATACGCATGCATCCATGTTATGACCGTGCCATTCTGCAGCTATGGGGCAAGAAAGTCAATGTACTAGGTCAGCTGTTGTGTGGTCCAACTAAAAAAAATTTATCTTCATAATACTTAAGAATGTCCCACCAATAGAAAAGATACAGCTATAACATTCTTCCTACCTTTGTGATTGACAGCATGCATCCTTTGTTTTTTCTTAGAAAAACTACGACTCCTTACAAAATTCTGTCTCGATTATCTGTTCGCGGGGTTTCGATTCTCATGATCTTCATGAGCACAAGAGAAGAGACATGTTCACCTAATTATGCTGTGGTTATCTGCTAGTATAACAGAGTAGAACAACAAGTCAGGAAGGTGACTGAATCTGAAAGCTCAAGAATTTCAGAATATGTATTAAACTAGTACGTAGCTGTCAAGATTGGAACCACCCCAAACGATGTGGAAGTAATAACATTCGAACTGAGCAAATTTGTTGCACTTGACCGAGCCGACGGCCGGCCGCATGCCTGCTCGGCAAATTTGACCTGGTACGATAAACTAACAAGATGAACCTAACGAATCTTACAAGTGGCACGCAAGGATACAAAAATCAGAGAGGAATTAAATACTTCATCTGATGACTTGACGTGTTATGAACAATTTTCACAGTTATTATACTGCCGGGATGAGCTCTGGCCGTTGATTTCCTAGGCAGATCTCGTGCTCTGCCGAACAACTCGGATGGCGAAAGAAAACGACGCTATGCTCAGATCAGATGGAGCCTGTCGCTACCAGCACTGGCAGAGCAAAGCGCATCCCCGGTGTTTGCGCAGAAACCACGTACCTTGCCGTCGCCGTCTCCCCTCCTTGTCCACGGCCGGTCTCAGTGGGCAGCACGTCGGCGCGCACAGCAGGAGACCTGCACGCACGCACGCACGCACACTCGCAGCAGGAGAAGGCGACGGCGGAAGTTATTACGGCGTGCACGTACCCTACGCGCGCTCCGGTACGGCGGCCGGTGTCGCCCCAGGCGCGGCCACGAACTGACCGGACGGGCTTCTTTGCCGTCGGCATTTCGCCGAACACTATTGGGCGCCGGAGCACCTATTGGGTCGTCGGTCGTCACTCCTTGAGGGCTCCTGTTCGAAATGGAAAAGAAAACAAAATGCGGGGATGCCGATGGAAACTGATCTGTGGGTCCAGGTTCTAGTCAGTAATGGATCTTTTTTACTCCTTTAAACCACACCTAGTCGACTTTTTTTTCATAGTAATACGCGTCCGATTAATAACATAAAAATTCAGTTACAAGCCATGTAAACATCTGCATTACATGACTGAAAAGATAAGATAATCTTATGGAAGAAATCAGCGTCTATCCCTCTCCACTAAAGAAAAGGAGACAAATCACCTCTTTACCCAAGCTTGATGTGACTCCATCGCTGATCAGCAGCTTTACAAACCTCCAAAGTAGTTTGTCTGAAGCAAAATCATTGCCGTTGAAAGAATCAGACCGGGGCAACGTGTCCCCGGATACGCCATCGAACTCCAGAACTAACACCCCCGCACGACTACGACGTCGGAGGAGGAAACCAGAATCGTCAGCCTCCAACCACAAACCCAACACAAGATGCACCATATTCCACCTGTCACTTGCCTAGACAACCGTCTGTGCGTACTCTTGGACAACAAAACCTTCTTGCTTCATCATGACGTCGGAGACAACACGCAACAACGGGGACAAAAGCAAAAGGAGAGACACACCTGATGGAGTCGCCGCCACCGTCTCGCCGACACCATCCATGAACCCTAACGCCGCCGATCTGAAGGATCGACAAACACACGATGCCAACAACTCTGAGACGTCGTCGTGAAGGACACCGCTGGTGTGGGAGTGGAGTTGAGGCAGATTATTCGTCTGGGCGCCGCTCCCACCACCCCAACGGCGCACCACGACCTACAAATCCAAACCCTAACTACAGAGCGAAGGAACGGGTCCCCTCTCCCTCCTGCCACCGGAGCAGCAGTCGGAGGGAAAGGGGGCCAACTCCCTCGCCGCAGCCGCTCCCACTCTCAAATATACTCGCGTGTCCATATGTGAGTAAAAATTCTCCTCTCCCGTTTGGCAGCCGCTCTCCCCAGCTCGGCCTCATCCACTGCGACGCCGCTTTACTTGCTTTCACAGGGCACCACACATTGCCAACAATACCCTTTAGCACCTGTGAGGCCCCTCCCTCACTTTGATTGGGCCGCTTCTTGTCGTCGTCGCCTAAACCACACCTACCCTCATCGTCGTTGTTTCTGGAGTCGACGCACCCCAGACCCCGATGGCATCGTGTTTCGTCGGGATTCGACGGGGACCGAACTGCGCAGCCACCTCGACCGCTCTACGTTGCCTCGCGTATGCCCTCCTCCTCTCGTCGCTCGCATCTCACAGGTCGATTGACCGCTGGCACAACTATGTCCGTCAATTGGCCGGATCAGCCTCACCCAACAGCTCATGGGCGAGCCTCTGCTGGTCAGCAAGTGTGATGACCGATGTCCGATGGAGGCTGGTGCTGCGCCGCGTCTCGAGCACACCCAAACATTCGGATGAGTTTTCTACAAAGTGTGAAATGGACGAAGTGAATTCAATTTTGTATGTGTGTTCTTCATATTCGTATTAATTTGAAACTCACTGTTTGCTTAAAAATTATGTAGAAATAATGCAAGTTTTGATATTGGAAAGAAGAAAAAAGAATACACACACGAGTGCGCACTTTCTTTCTGTAGACAACGGTCGAGCCTACGATCCAAACAGTGATGAAAAGAATTATCAAATCATTCACGAATGCACGTGAAAGAAGGAGATATATTCATAAAGATAAATCTACTTGATGTTGGTGCTACAAAGAACACAATGCCCGAATTTGAGGAGGTAGATATGAAATAAGTGTGCAAACTTGAGAAGCCAACAGAGAAGGGCAACAATGTAGGCAATGAGCATGAGATGAAGAAAGTATTGATCGGACTAGTAGAAGCAGCCAAGGAAGTGTTATTTCTATTATAGCGTGTAATTTTTCTTGTAGTATTCTTTGGATTAGTTCTTCGTAGAAAAGAAACAGTGAAGTCTGTGACCAAGATGCCATTTAATAAAATAATTGAGTTGTGAAGTGTAATTCGATGGCACAAACTAAATGTATTTGTGTTAATTTTCTTAAGGAGTTAAGTTTTAGGGGTTTGGTTAGAAATCATAATGTTTTCAAGGACCAAATATAGGAAGTTAAAGGATAAGAGGTCATATAGGAACATAAATTTTAAAGGGTCGGTTACAGATGTTATAAGGACGTCTCTGATGTGTAGGGAACATGGGTCATGTGCAATGACGTTAGGACGTGGTCACAAAGATTATGGAGAAAGATCTTTAAGGTAGTGCTAAGCGCTGGTTGTCTGGCGCCAGCCTCACGATCGGTCCCCCTCCAAGCCAACAGATCTAATGCACATCAACGCCCATGTTATTACTACGAGCACCTACCCTACGTGTGCTCCGGTACGGCAGCCGGTATCATGCGCGGCCACGAACCCTCCCGATGGTTTTTTTGCCATCGGCATTTCTCCGAACACCTGTCGAGCATCGGAGCACCATCTCCTGAGCAACGTTGGGTCGTCAATAGTCACTCGTTGAGAGCTCCTGGTCGAAATGGAAAAGAAAAAAGTGTGGTGAGGTCTAGGGAAACTAATTCGTGGATCTTCAATGGTTTGTAGGTAAGTCTTGTTGATAAAATGTATATGTCATTATAGCAACCATACAACTATTCAATGGGTAGTATCTAAGTTATCCAATAGGAGGCGAGCAAATAAATGTGATTGTTCTCCATTTCATCTTGGAGATTGTGTAAGGCTTGCTTGTTAAGAGCATGTATGGTTAATCGTATAGCCAGATGTTGCCTCTATTTCATAGTCATGTCATCTATAGCTAACCTAAGAGATGACCCATATAATAGTTAGCTATAAGGTTTACTACTTTATCATTATCTGGTGCCTCACTTCCTTATCTCTCGGTGTTTCTTACAATTTGTGTTGTAGTCGACTATTAATTTACAACCCCCTTTATTTCTCTTTCCTCCAACTTAGTAAAAATAAATATTTTAAATCCTTATAGGATGCTTACATCATTGTGTGTGTGTGTGTGTCTATATATATATACATATACATATATATATATATATATATATATATATATATATATATATATGGGTCACACCATCGCTATATCTTAGGTTATAAATTTACAAATACCTATCTTACAACTGTTAGAGATGCTCTAAGGACGTCTTCAGTGGGTAAAAAACATGAATCTTGGGGAATGAAACAACCTTAAAACTTAGTCACAAACATTATAAAAGAGGTACTGAGCTAAAGTTCTAAAGAACGAATCACAACACCAAGACCAAGTCATAAGGAAAAATGTTTTTATTCTTTTCTCTCTCTAACTAGTAGAAAATAGGACTTTGATACGGGCCAGAATATTGCATTAGTCCCGGTTCATGAGGCCAGGGCGTCGGTCGGGCCTCGGCAGAAACCTGTCTCGGTTTGTCTGACACCTTTAGTCCCGGTTCCAGACACGAACCGGGACAAAGGGCCTCGCTCCTGGCCCAACCCTTTTAGTCCCGGTTGGTGGCTGAAACCGGGACGACAAGGCAGTATTCTATCCCGGTTCTAGACACAAACCGAGACTAAAGAGATGCCTATATATATGCTTGCCCCTGCACGCCCACTCCTCTGTTTTTTGACCGGCCGACGCGTGGGAGGTGTGTGCTGCTCTGCTCTCATCTCCTATGCACACGAGATGTTCAATGAAATGCGAGAGACACACTTAAGCTTTCTCCTCTCCAAGCTCCATTTTCCCCAAGATTTGTCTAGGTTTGGCGCTCCGTCACGTCCCATCCCCGTCCTCACCGTCGTCGATCGCCCGCACCGATCTCGTCGCCGACACTACCGTGGTGAGCCTCTTGTTCTTATCTTATTTTTAAAAGAAAAAAGTTCTTACTTGTATGATTTACATAGATACTTGTATAAATTTCTTACTTTTATTATTGTTTGTTATTATATAGGTCTATGGTTATGGTATCCGCCCATGTCGGTCCTCGTTCGATCTATGATTCAGATGTGGTATATTATCTTTTATAATTATTTATTTCATTTAGTGTTTATGACAATTATGATGACCAACATGACATAGATGTGTTTATCTAGGAGGTATGTGAACCGGAAATTCCAACCGACCCTCTTGTCGAGAGGTTAAATTTAGTTGAAAAAGAAAACGATTATTTGAAAGAAAAATTGAAAAGAATTGAGGAGGAGAAGATGAATTTGGAGTTGCATGTTGCCGATGTTGTCGATGACCACAAGATCAATATGGATGCAATGCGCTTGAAGATTCGAAAGATAATAATATATGCCATTGATAATGAGGCTTGGTATCATTATGATGTTGGATCAATTGTTACCTTAGTTGCGATTATGATCACATTTATTGTTGTATTTAAATGTTTTACATAGTTGTATGTTAGTTTCAATTTTATGTTTTAATTATATGCTCTAGAGAGATGTATGTTGTTCTATGAGAACTATGTATGAACTTTATGTATTTTTTTTCAGTAATAACATTTGATTACTACTGTACTTTGGTTTTAATGTGATGATGAACTTTATTTTTGGTCACTTCTCTATTCATGATGTTCTGTAATGGTTTTTAATACATTAGCACATGCTATGTAGGGGAAATTATGATATCATGCCAACTTTCAACCATTTCAGAGTTTATTTATAGTGCTTTTCATTTTTAGGGTCATTTTAGCTCAAAATAAATCATGAAATGCATGAAAAATAGCAAATGAAGTCAGAAAAAGGTTGAAAAGGGATGATGTGGCTTTGAATGATGCATATTGAATGCATAAAAAGTCTTGAGTTAAAATATGTTTTAAAAAATTGAAATCCCTTTGTAATAGACGAGCTTTCGTCTGAAATCCTTATACTTCGAAAGAGATTGTCCAGTTTGTACACGAAGTGCATCCGGTTTTTCCCGTAACCCTCTCAATTTTTTAGCACATGTTATGTGGGTGAAATTATGATACCATGCTAACTTTCAACCATTTCAGAGTTCATTTGAAGTGCTTTTCAATTTCGGGATCATTTTAGCTCAAAAAAACCATGAAATGCATGAAAAATAGCAAATGAAGTCATAAAAGGGTTGAAACGTGATGATGTGGCTTTGAAGGGTGCATATTGAATGCAGAAAAAGTCTTGAGTTAAAATATGTTAAAAAATGGAATCCCTTTGTAATAGATGAGTTTTCGTCCAAAACCCTGATACTTCGAAAGAGATTGTCCAGTTTGTAGACGAAGTGCATCCAGTTTTTCCCGTAACCCTCTCAACTTTTTAGCACATGCTATGTGGGTGAAATTATGACACCATGCCAACTTTCAACCATTTCGGAGTTCATTTGTAGTGTTTTCCAATTTCAGGGCCATTTAGCTCAAATAATGAATTAATAGCAAAAAATGAACTAAAAAGCTTTTATAAAACTCTAATAGCAAAAATAATGAACTAAAAAGCTTTTATAAAACTCTAATAGCAAAAAGAATGAACTAGAAGCTTTATAAAACTATAATAGCACGAAGAATGAACTAAAAATAATCAATTAAATATAATATTTTCCATTAGCAAAAAGTATCAAAATAATATTAACTAATATTATCAAAGTATTTATTTGTTAAAAGCTTTAATAGTAAAAAGAATTTTCATAAAGTATACTTTGTTACAAGCTTTAATAGAAACTAAAAAGCTTTTATAAAACTATAATAGCAAAAGGAATCAACTAAAAAGAATCAATTAAAAATAAAACTGATATGATTAAAATTATATAAAATCTATGAAACTAAAATTATATAACTAAAAATAACATATGCAAAAAATAACATAATTTTTTAAAAACATAATATATGCAAGAAAGCCCGCTTACTAGGCACCATGACCTGCATACGACTAGAAACCCTAAAAATGGGCATGATGCAGGCCCGCAGTGCTAGAAGGCCCAACAGGGCGACAGATAGGCAAGTATTACCCGCATTAGAGAGGAGCTCGAGAGGGCAGTGGCAGCAGTGCTTATAAACCACTCCGAGCCCCTCTCGACTAGTGAGGTGGGACACAATTTTGGCTATGGGAAGCACAACCCGTTAGTCCCAGTTGGTGGCTCCAACCGGGACTAATGCCCCCCTTTAGTAGTCTTTGCTTCCCGCCCTTTGGGCTGCTGGAAATTGACCTTTAGTCCCGGTTTGTGGCACTTAGAGGGGGGCATTAGTCCCGGTTGGAGCCACCAACCGGGACTAAAGGAGGGATATATAAATTGCACTTAGAGAATTTTCCAATTCATTGCAGTTTCTTCTCTCCTCTCCCCGACGGCATCACCGATGACCTAGATGCCACCAGGCTGCCGGATTTTGCCGTCGATGCCCTATCCGCGCCTTGTCCCTCGTCGACGCCCTCGCAAGCGCCCTGCCCCTCTGCCCTGATGCGCGCCCTGCTCCGACACCGCCGCTCCCCGCGCCCCTGCTGACAAGGATATGTACCTAGGGTAGGGTCCTAGACAAGGCCTACATATCCTACCTAAGAACACTGCATGGGAGGACTTGAAGGTCAAGCATGAACTTCCGAGTGTATTCCTGGAGACGTTCAAAGTCACTCGATAGATATCCACTCAGAGACTCCTTCCTTCACTCGGTAGTCGCGTGTCACTCGGAAGACCTCACGCTCACTCGACACTAGAAGACCAGGAGCCATCATCAAGAGCCCAACGGGCAGACGTTGGTTCAATGGTCATTAGTAGCTTTTATTACGTACGTTACCAGTAACGGCAGACTTTAACCCCACGATCGGACCCTTTGATGTTGGGCAATTATGAGGGGTAGCGAACTCTATATAAGTCGCCCCTCCCCTCCTGCACAAGGGTTTGCAACCATTGTAATCCATATATTCCACACGACATAAGCTCCCAAGCACTGAGACGTAGGGCTGTTACCTCCACGAGAGGGGCCTGAACTCATACATCCATGTGTACATCCTTGCCGTAGCTAGGACTCTGCCCTCTCCTTTCGTACCTCAACCATCTACTGTCAGGCTCGTTCCCACGACAATTGGCGCTCACCATGGGGCAGGTGTCTAAGCGACTTCCGGTGAGGTTGCATTTTTCATCCTTCGACATGTCTTCCGGTGGTCTTTTTGCTCTGGGCCATGAGATCCATTTCGGTGCGCTCACCTTCATCGCTGACGATTCGGCATGGCTCCAGGAAGCGCCTCTCGATGTCAGGCACTCTCGGTCCACGGGGCCATGCACTTCCGCGCGAGTTACTGCGGCATGTTGCTGCGTCAGCCTTCGACTCCCTACACGTCGGCTCCCCTCGCTGTTCGCGGTCGCAAGCAGTCCGACCGCTCACGACTTCAGCGATGGGTTAAACACGCAGCGGCGCATCAAACTTCTCCACAGATTGCAGCACTCGAGCCTGCCGAGTCCCTTCACAGCGTGTTCAAGTCGGATTCCGATCCGTCCAATGTGCCTTTCGAGTGCGAAAGCTGCTATCCCGCAGCGGAGGTATTGATGGCAGGCTCTCATTAGAGTTCGCCACCTGGCTTTAGCTATGGCAAACGCGAGGCTAGAGGACCGTCGAAAGAGCAGCCGCGCCGCGAAGAGGAGGTTCTTCATACTCCCATCTCGACGCGACTGTCGAGGCCCAAGCTTTGGAGGCCGCACGCATTCGTCTGGAAGAACTCCAGGCGGAGATTGACGAGCGCGCTCGCTAGCACCCGCCACGCCCCAGTTGACGTCATCGACAACTATTTCCGACTGGATCTCACGACGACGTTGAGGTATATCGAACTCCTGTGCTAAATGTTGTTGTTGCTGCTAGGATAGCGGATTCCATTCAGCCGTCCCGGTCAGAGGCTGTAAGAGGGCTGATGCAGATCAGAGCACTGTTAGATGCAGCGCGGCGTCAGAATTCGGTAGTTTCTCAGTCCCGCAATAGGATACACAACAATTCACCCAGGGCGGAGACCGTTCAGTCGTACATAGCCCTGGATCGCTCTTACGCCGTCAGGGCGGCAGTTTCCGTGAAGGGCAAGACAGAGATCAGTTTCACCACGAAGACCACCGTCGAGTGCCCACTCCTCCGCGGAGTGGTCCGTACGCGCCCCGGCGCCTGGACGACAGGCGCTCCTTCGATGATGAGCGGGATGCGGGCTTTGATGCCCGCGCCTACCTTGTTCAGAAGCAAATTGACAAGGGCAGAGCCTACAGAGAAGGACACGACAGAGATGTTCCGAGTGGAAGCTCAGCCATGGTGTCTGGTCCCGAGTGTTTCGGCAGAGCCACGCGTTCTGCAGAGATCCCCCAACTTCAGAATGACGGCGGGAATCAGAAAATTTTCTGGCAAAACAAAGCCAGAGACTTGGTTAGATGATTACCGAATGGCTGTGCAAATTAGTGAAGGAAATGACAATGTTGCAATGAAACACTTGCTCCTGATGTTGGATGGTTTAACTTGAGCTTGGCTGAATCGCCTGCCTCTTTCCAGTATACATTGCTGGGAGGATCTTGCCCGAGTGTTTGTCCGAACCTTTGAGGGCACTTGCAAGCGTCCGGCAGGTCTGGTCGACTTACAACACCGTGTCCAGAAGCCCAATGAAACTTTAAGGGATTATATTCAGTGATGGTCCCCTCTGCATCATACAGTGGAGAATGTGTCGGAACACCAGGTTGTTTGTGCTTTCAAGGCCAGTGTGTGATACAAAGAATTATACCTGAAGTTTGGACGGACGGGTGATATTTCACTCGGCAAGATGATGGAAATTGCCACTCGGTACGCCAATGGCGAGGAAGAAGACTGCCTCCGTAGCGGCAAAGGAAAGGCAGTTGTCAATGAGGCTGGCGGCAGCAACAATCGGAAACAGAAGAGAAAGGCTGAAGATCCGGTTTAGGCAGAAGCGGCAGCACTGGCGACTCAGCCGAAGAACAAGGGCAAAGCTAAAGCACAGTATGCCCCCAAGAAAGGGAAAAATCAGTCAGGAACTGATATAATGGATTAGCCGTGTGTAATACACATGAGGAAAGATGCGGAAGGCAATCTAATTTTGCCCAAGCACACCACTCGACAGTGTCAAACCCTTATCCAGCAATTCAAGGGAGACCAGCCAAGTGAGAAATCTCCTGAGAAGGGAGATGAAGATGAGGAAAAGGAAACATTCCCGAATGTCACTGCTACACTGGTAATCTTTGCTGATGTCGAGAGCAAGAGCCGCCTGAAAGTCATTAACAGAGAAATCAACATGTCTATGCCCGATACCCCCACCTACCTCAGATGGTCCCAATATGCTATCACATTCGACCAAACAGACCATCCTACTCATGTGGCCACTCCCGGTCGGCAGGCTCTAGTAGTTGATCCGGTGGTGCAGGGGACTCGACTTAGAAAGGTCCTCATGGACGGTGGTAGCGGCCTGAACATTCTTTATGCGGATACCCTGAAAGGGATGGCATTCCGATGTCCCGTCTGAGTGAGAGCAGCATGCAGTTTCATGGGTCATCCCAGGAAAGAAAGCCAAGTCACTCGGCCAGATAGCATTGGATGTGGCATTCAGAGATGACAAAAATTTCCGAAAAGAAAAGTTGACATTTGAAGTCGTGGATTTCAAGAGTGCTTACCATGCCATTCTGGGTCGACCCGCTTATGCACGTTTCATGGCCCGACCATGTTATGTGTATCTCAAGTTGAAAATGCCAGGCCCTAAGGGCGTGATCATGGTCACGGGAAATTGACAGCGGGCTGAAGAATGCCTCCAGCAAGGCTCCAAGATCGCCGATCAACAAATGGCTATGGTAGAGTTGGAGGAGTACAAGAAAACCACCGACCCTGCCGATTTTCTCCGTGCAAAGAAGCCGGCTTCCGAGTCGGCATTTCAGTCAGCAGGGGAAGTGAAGAAGGTACACATCCACCCGACGGATCCAACCGCTGCCCCGACAAATATCTCAACAACACTTGACAGTAAATAGGAAGCCGAGCTCATCCAGTTCCTCCGTGAGAACTGGGATATCTTTGCATGGAAGCCTGCTGACATGCCGGGGATTCCCAGGGAGATGACTGAGCACCGTCTGCGAGTGGATCCGAAAGCCAAACCCGCCAGGGAGCATTTGCGTCGCTCCGCGGCGGAGAAGCGCAAGGCAATCGGAGAAGAAGTGGCCCGCCTCTTGCAAGCCAAGTTCATTCGGGAGATTTACCACTCCGAGTGGCTCTCGAATGTTGTGATGGTGCCAAAGAAAGATAAGTCGTTACGCATGTGCATTGACTTCAAACACCTCAACAAGGTGTGCCCAAAACATCATTTTCCACCCCCCGCATAGATCAAATTGTTGACTCAACAGCGGGGTGTGAGCGTTTATCGTTTTTGGATGCTTATTCTGGGTACCATCAGATCCGTCTGTATGGCCCGGATGAAATAAAGACAACCTGCATCACCCCATTCGGGTGTTTTTGTTACATCACCATGCCTTTTGGTCTCAAGAATGCCGGTGCTACTTTTATGCGCATGATTCAGAAATGTTTACTCGACCAGATCCCTCAGAATGTCGAGGCATACATGGACGATATAGTGGTCAAGTCCCGCAAAGGTTCCGACCTGCTGGCTGACTTGGCCGAGACATTCGCGCGATTCGACATAAAGCTGAATCCGGCCAAATGTACTTTCGGTGTCCCTGGCGGCAAGTTTATCGGTTTTCTCGTTTCCGAGCGAGGGATTGATGTCAACCCTGAGAAAATCAGCGCCATCACCCGTATGAAGACTCTCGTGTGAGTGCACGACGTTCAGAAGCTCACAGGTTGCTTGGCAGCATTGAGTCGATTCATTTCTCGTCTTGGTGAGAAGGCTCTGCCTTTATATCAGTTGATGAAGAAGTCTGACACGTTCGACTGGACTCCCGAAGCCAAAGCAGCATTTGTTGAGCTCAAAGCCTTGCTCTCCACCCAGCCGGTGCTTGCCGCTCCTGCCAGCAAAGAGCCCTTGCTCTTGTACATCGCGACCACAAATCAGGTCGTCAGTACAGTTCTGACTGTCGAGAGAGAAGAGGAGGGTAAAGCTTATAAAGTCCAGCGGCCAGTTTATTATGTCTCGGAAGTATTGTCCCCCTCAAAGCAAAGATATCCACACTATCAGAAGCTGGTTTATGGTATTTACCTATCAGCGAAGAAGGTGGCGCATTATTTCCAAGACCACTCGATTTCAGTTGTCAGTGATGCTCCCTTGTTCGAAATTTTCAATAATCGAGATGCATCAGGTCGAGTGGCTAAATGTGCAATCGAGCTTGGACACTTTGACATCAGATTCGAAGCCAAGAAAGCAATCAAGTCCCAAGCATTGGCAGATTTCATGGCCGAGTGGATTGAGCAGCAACAACCTATCCAAGTTCACTCGGCGCATTGGGCAATGTTCTTTGATGGCTCCAAAATGTTGAATGGGTCCGGTGCTGGGGTTGTCTTGATATCTCCCAGGGGTGACAAGCTCAGCTATGTCTTGCAAATTCACTTTGATTCCTCCAACAATGAGGCAGAGTATGAAGCACTTTCGTATGGGTTGCGCATGGCTATCTCACTCGGCGTCAAGCGCCTGATGGTTTATGGCGACTCAGATTTGGTGGTGAATCAAGTGATGAAAGAGTGGGATGTTCGAAACCCCGCTATGATTGGATACTGCAATGCAGTCCGGAAGTTGGAGAAGAAATTTGAAGGCCTGGAACTTCATCATGTTCCCCGATTGAAAAACCAAGCGGCCGATGAGCTGTCCAAGATTGGTTCCACTCGACGGCCTGTCCCCAGTGGTGTGTTATTGGAGCACTTGCACACTCCTTAGGTTCAAGAAGATCCATTCACTGAAGAGCCCCCACAAGCTTTGAGTTCCACCGACTCGACTGAAGTCGATGTCCCTGCAGTGATTGACCTGGTCACGGAAATTCTGGTTATCATTCCCGATTGGACTGTGCCTTATATTGCCTATATCCTCAGACAAGAGCTCCCTGAAGATGAAACAGAGGCTCGACAGATTGTGCGCAGGTCCAAGGCTTTCACTGTAATGGGAGATCAGCTATTCAGAGAGAGTGCGACTAGTGTCACCCAATGCTGCATTTCCCCCGAGGAAGGTCGAATGATTCTAGACGAGATTCACTCGGGAACTTGTGCCCACCATGCGTCTTCAAGGACGATTGTCGCTAAAGCATATCGAGCTGGTTTTTACTGGCCACGAGCTAATGAGATGGCTAAAGACATCGTTGATCATTGCGATGGTTGCCAGTTCTATGCGAACCTGTCACACAAGTCGGCGTCTGCTCTGAATACAATTCCTCTCGCCTGGCCATTTGCGGTTTGGGGACTTGACATGGTTGGCCCCTTTCGACCCGAAAAAGGAGGATTCACTCACTTGTTGGTAGCAGTCGACAAATTCACCAAGTGGATAGAAGCCAAGATAATCAAGAAGCTGAACTCCCATACGGCGGTCACGTTCATGAGAGAGATCATTATTCGATACGACATTCCACATAGCATCATCATGGACAACTACACTAATTTTGACTCGGAAGAATTCAAGAACTTCTGTAACTCCCAAGGCACCCAAGTGGATTATGCATCTGTTGTGCATCCTCAAACCAATGGGCAAGTCGAGCGGGCTAATGGTCTCATCCTGCAAGGTCTGAAGCCTCGTCTCATGCGCTATTTGGAACATGCCGCCGGAGCCTGCATAACTGAGCTGCCATCTGTTTTGTGGGGTCTGAGGACAACGCCTAATCAGTCGACTGGACGAACTCCTTTCTTCCTTGTCTATGGTGCTGAAGCCATATTGCCGAGTGACTTGGCCCACAACTCTCCTCGAGTGGAGCTATATTCTGAGGCTGAAGCTGAACAGGCCAGACAGGACGGTATAGATCTTCTGGAGGAGGAGCGAGAGATGGCTTTGATCCGGACTACTGCCTATCAGCAAGACCTGCGGCGCTTTCATGCGAAGAATGTCAAGAGTCGGGCGTTTCATGAGGGAGACTTAGTGCCCCGAGTGAATCAACACCGACCTCACAAGCTTGCTCCTGCATGGGAAGGCCCTTTTGTCGTCACTAAGGTGCTAAACAAGGGAGCCTATCACCTGTACAATCTCATGAACCGGATAGACGAGCCACGAGCCTGGAATGCAGATCTGCTCTGGCGTTTTTATACTTGAGACAAGAATCTTCTGATGTAATAAGAATACTTCATCAATGCAATTCACATTTCTGCAATACATACCGTCGGTTCCAATCGTACAGTTACATTCTTGGGGATACTCCGAGTGAAGAGCAATACTCACACTCGGGTGCTTAGCCGCGAACATGTTTTGCCTAAGTTAAAAACCCTGTTGGGTGGATAGCAGTCCATTCACCTGACGGCCTATTTGCGAATCCGTCTTTGCTTAGGTTCAAAAATACTCCAAGTGATGAGCAATCCTCACACTCGGGGGCTTAGCCATGAACATGTTTCGCCTAAGTTAAAAACCTCATCGGGTGGATAGTAATCCATTCACTCGACAACTTAGCTGCGAATCGACATTCTCCTAAGTTCGAAAATACTCCGAGTGATGAGCAATCCTTAGACTAGGGGGCTTAGCTGCGAAACACGTTTCGCCTAAGTGAAAAACCTCGTCGGGTGGATAGTAATCCATTCACTCGACATCTTAGCTACGAATCGACATTCGCCTAAGTTCGAAAATACTTCGAGTGATGAGCAATCCTCACACTCGGGGGCTTAGCTGCGAAACATGTTTCGCCTAAGTTAAAAACCTCGTCGGGTGGATAGTAATCCATTCACTCGACAACTTAGCTACGAATCGACATTCGCCTAAGTTCGAAAATACTCCGAGTGATGAGCAATCCTCACACTCGGGGGTTTAGCTGCAAAACATGTTTTGCCTAAGTTAAAAACCTCGTCGGGTGGATAGTAATCCATTCACTCGATAGCTTAGCTGCGAATCGACATTCGCCTAAGTTCGAAAATACTTCGAGTGATGAGCAATCCTCACACTCAGGGGCTTAGCTATGAAACATGTTTCGTCTAAGTAAGAAACCTCGTCGGGTGGATAGTAATCCATTCACTCGACAACTTAGCTGCGAATCGACATTCGCCTAAGTTCGAAAATACTCCGAGTGATGAGCAATCCTCACACTCAGGGGCTTAGCTGCGAACACGCTTCGCCTAAGTTAAAAACAAACTCAATCTAACAGACGGTTGAAAGCCAAATACGGATAAAATCCAAAGGGTAAACCACGGATAAACATTTCATACGGAAGCAAATGTGCTCAGGCCTAAGGCCTGAATGAAGTTTTAAGGGATATAATTCCACTCGGCATACCGAGGCAAATATAAGTGTTTCTTCCAAAGACCAAGTTTTTTAAACAGGTGACAGGCTGGTGGGCTCGACAAAAGTGTCCAAGTCGATGCCATCAGTGATTCTGGTGGCTGCCTCGATGAAGGTTTTCATGAAGTCCTCAAACCGGAGTTTCTTCGTGTTTACCACCTAGAGCTCCTTCAGCTTCTCCTCCCTCATGTCCCTGCAATGGACCCTGACAAGTGATAACGCCACGTCGGCCCCACAGCGAGCAGCAGATTTGTTCCAAGCCTGCACTCGACTGGGAAGTTCATTCAGGCGAACCATTATAGAGTTGAGGTCGAGCTGAAGAGTGTCCTCGGGCCATAGCTCCTTGTCGATTCTCTCCATGGCAGATTTCAGTCGGGCGATATAGGCCTGGATGCCTTGGAGTCGGAAGTTGAGTCGCAGCATGTTCATCGCCACTGCATCAGCAACTGGTGACTTGGTGGGATCCAGATTGGGCTCAACCTCCTCTGTCTCCTTCTCAAAGTCTTGGCAGAATTCTGTTGAAGAATGGGGAATGGGAGGAGAATCGGTGAACTACGACCCTCAAAGATTTTACAAAGCTCACTCGACAAGAAACACTCACCGTCGAGCAGAATATACATCTTCCTCGAGAATTCGCCCAAATGCTTCTCCAGGCCATTACTCCTCTTGGTCAGTTGCTCAGCCTTCTTGACGAGGTCCGCACGCTCCTGCTTCAGCTTGGTGTTCTCATCCTCCAGCTTCTTGGCGGCCTCCAGCTTCCGATTTGCAGCTTCGGTCTTGTCCTTGGACCCTCGTTGAGCGTCAGCAAGTGCCTTGTCCTTCTCCTCCAGCGCCTTATTCATGGAATCTAAAGAAACAACATTGTTGAGTTGTGCTTGGAGTCGACGGTTTTCATTGCGTACGTCTGTTCAAGTGAGAGCACTCGGTTCAAAACAAGAAGAGTGAAGAGGAGAATGCGGAAAGTTAGCAGTAATTACCTCCCAAAGACTTCATCTCAGCACGCGCTTGCTCCAGAGCGTTGTTGGAGACCGCCAGATCCACTCGCAGCCGGTTCCTTTCATCCTTCATGTCCTTGTACTGCGTCCCAACTTCGCAAGCCCTCTGGAACCAACAAAAGATAGGAATTCAATCGGCAAGTGGTGCCTGGGATAGTCGACTAAGTTATGAACACTAGCGAATGACTATCTTACAACCTTGGAACAACCTAAGAAGAATTCAAGCAAAAATCCACTCGACATGTCGAGTGGCCCTGGTGCTCCGCGCGCCATAAACAAATTTAAAGTTGTCTCTATCAAGACCCCTACCGATGCAAGCACTCGACAGCGGTCTCGGGGACTACACCCAGTGGGTGCACTAAGAGTGCCCCCACTGAGACGGTTAACTCTCGATCCATTGAGTAACTCGTCAGAAAAAAAACACTCGACATGTCGAGTGACTCTAGTACCACGCGCACGACAAGTTTTCAAGCCTACTGCTTATCATCTGCGATGAACAGTAGCCTTGGGGACTACACCCAGTGGGTGCACTTAGCGTGTCCCCACTGGTTATTAAAACATTCGACAAGGCCAGCCCTGTCAGAACACTCGACCCATCGAGTGACGCGCCTCCCTGCTTTGTGAAGTTCAATCTATCCTTATGCAGCGTCATATCATGGTTTGTCAATAATATCCATGAAACCTGCAAGGTAGCTATGGAGTGGCGGGATCCAAGGCGAAATGTATCCTGTATACAATAAACTCTAAGACCCCCGCCGGTGCAAGAACTCGACAACGGTCTCTGGGACTACACCCACTGGGTGCACTTAGCGTGCCCCCACTGGATCTGCCGATTCTCGATCAGTCGAGCGGCAGAAACATCTATCATTGGAATATCCATCACTCTGAGAAGTGCAGTCTATCCTTATGCAGCCTCATATTTTGGTTTGTAAATAACATCCATGAAACCTACAGAGTAACTGCGGAGTGGTGGGTACGACAAGCTCTAAGACCCCTGCCGATGCAAGCACTCGACAACGATCTTGGGGACTACACCTAGTGGGTGCACTAAGAGTGCCCCCACTGAGACGGTTAACTCTCGATCCGTCGAGTAACTTGTCAGAAAAAAAACTCGACATGTCGAGTGACTCTAGTACCACGCGTACTACTGACCCTATCCTACTCGACTACGATCCAATCTGTTCGAGGGGAGAAGCACCCAGTGGGTGTACAACAGCCAAGAAAAGACATGAATTCAATCGGAAACGTACTTACAAGCGAACTTACTCAGACATTGGTGCGTAGGGCTACGCTGACGTCGTAAGCCAGCTTGTTGGCCTCGTACACCTCCTTGGTTCTCAGCATGATCTGCTCCGCCTGGATCATGGCCTCCTTCGCAGCTCCGGTTTGATCTTCCGAAACGCGATGCAGAGAGAAGGCCGTCACAGGCGTAATCGACATGGTTGCTGGGGCAGCTGAGGCAGTCTGAGTGGGTCCGGTTGGAGTTGACATCACAATGGTCGAGACAGCTGTAGGAGCATGCGACAGAGGTGCCGCGGTTTTAGCTCTGAGTTGTGTCGAGTCACCTATCCCCTGGGAGGACTCTGTAGTCGAGCGCTGAGGCGCCTGCGCGGATGAAGCTCTTCGGATACGAGTGCGCAAAGTGTCCAGGTGCTCCTCGTCGTCCTCCACTTGAATGACCTTTGCAACAATAACCGACAATATTAGCATTTGCATGTGTCGAGTCCCATTCGGATGAATCAACAACTTGCTAACCTTTATGAGAGGTAGCAGCGTTAGCAGTGTCAATGTCCATCGCCTCCTCTCCGTCTCGATGAGGCGAGGTTACGGACGTAGCAGCTCTGACGGATTGAACAATACTCGGTCGACTACAACTGAAGGCCACAGTCGACAGAAAGAATTTGAAAATAAATAGTTACGTGGAGACTACAGGTACGGCCATCCTCATGCGAGGCAAAGCCTTGTGAGGTTTGGTCGTGACTTGCTTGGACTGTTTGTCCAGCCTCTCACTCGACTCAACAGTTGAAGGGCGACTCCGCTTCGGGTTTTTCTCGCTAGGGCCTGGAGCCCTATCCTCAATAGCTATCGGATCCTAATGGGACTTGGTGCGGCCTTCATGCCGGGGAGGTGACTCGAATTCTTCCTCTTCGTTAGAGTCCGCGTATTCATCTTCGGAGTCAGAGGGACCGTCACCGTCCATGCTGCCGCCCTCGCTCACCACGCCGTCCTCAGCGTGGTTCCCGTTGGGAACAGGCAAGTGCATGTTCGTCCACTCCTACATGATTCAAGTGAGGAAGTCAGTTTTTAAGTCAATGTATCACTCAACAGTACAAACACATCAGTCGACACCACATAACTCACCAGATTCTTCAGCGGGTTTTCGGCCGAGTAAGGTCGGATCCTCTTGGCTCCCAAAGGATTGTCGCAAGCTCCAGTGATGCTACGAAGCCACCGCTCGACAGTTTTCTGCAGAACTTCTTCGGGATGCGTCCTGGTCGAGTCCTCAGGGCCCGCATAGTGCCACATGGTGTGGTCTCTGGCTTGGAGCGTCTGAATACGTCGATCGAGAAACGTCTACAACAGGTCGATACCGGTCACTCTGCCCCGGATCAGCTGCACCACCGCTTCAACTAAGATACCCACTTGGACGTGCTCCTCTTCGGTCACCCTCAAGGATTTGGGGACAGCTGGACGGTCAGGTCTATAGGGGGGAAGGCCAGTCGACATATTGGGCGATGCTGCATCTTTGCAGTAGAACCAGATCGACTGCCAACCCCTGACAGACTCAGGAAAAGTCATGATAGGGAAGGAACTGCGCGCTCTTTTTTGAACTCCTAAACCTCCACACAACTGAAGCACATGAGTCTTCCCGTTAGCGGGGAGAGATTTCTTCACGGTCTGAGATCTGACCGTAAAGAGGTGCTTGAACAACCCCCAATGGGGAGAGCAGCCCAGAAAACACTCGCACAAAGTGACGAATGCAGACAGATATGCAACGGTATTTGGCGAGAGGTGATGTAGTTAGGCACCAAAGAAATTCAGAAATCCCCTAAAGAACAGGTGGGGTGGCATGGAGAAACCTCTTTCAACATGGGAGAGAAGGAGGATCCGCTCCCCGTCGCGCGGCTCCGGCTCGCGCTCCTCCCCCGTCAGCCTCCAGGCGCCGTCCGCCACGAGCCCGTCGGCGACAAGGCCCTCCATGTCCTCGCGAGTGACTACAGAGGGGAGAAAGTCCCCCTGCATCCATCCCACCAGCGCGGTGAATCGAGCAGTAGAGGGCTTCTTGCCCTTGAGCTTCGTCGCCCCCTTCTTAGCTCGCTCTAGCTTTTCCGTGGTGCCTTTCATCATCTCAGCGGCGTCTCTCGTTGGAGAAGAACAAGATGGGGTGCTGGAGGCAGGGGAGGCGGAGGAAGAGAGGAAGAATGGGCGGAAGTACTGTGCAAGCCGTGACGCGTGAGACTTTATACTCCATCGAGTGTCCCACTGATCAGTGGGCCCGCAAGATTACCGCGCACGCCAACCGCTGACGACGCCCAGTACGTGGCAATATGACCGGCGTGAGAATCGAGGCGTCATGCCTCCACTTGCCCTGATCGTGGCGTCATCATCGCGTGCACGCGCTTCCCAAATTTTCGTATCTCGCAAAAGTCCGGGTCTGTAAGACCGAGCTGTCACTTTCCAAGATACCTTCAATTCACTCGGAGCAAAATAAGTGTTGAACATCCACTTGGGCACTTTTAAGGCTGAATGGATCCGGGCGAACGGAGAAGAATTCAATTGACGCAAGTTTCGTTGAAGCCCCGAATATCATTCGGAAGACTTTGCGTGCCGATGCTGAATGGACGTTAATACTCAGAGTCCAGTTGACGCAAGTTTTATTGAAACCCCAAATATCATTCGGAGGATTTGATGCCCTAATTCAAGGTTGACGTCGATACCTCATTTCACCACTCGAACCCCGACCCATTCGGGGGCTAATGACGAGGATATGTACCTAGGGTAGGGTCCTAGACAAGGCCTACATACCCTACCTAAGGACACTGCATGGGAGGACTTGAAGATCAAGCATGAACTTCTGAGTGTATTCCTGGAGACGTTCAGAGTCACTCGACAAATATCCACTCGGAGACTCCTTCCTTCACCCGGCAGTCGCGTGTCACTCGGAAGACCTCACGCTCACTCGACACTAGAAGACCAAGAGACATCATCAATATCCCAACGGGCAGGCATTGGTTCAATGGTCATTGGTAGCTTTTATAACGTATGTTACCAGTAACGACAGACTTTAACCCCACGATCGGACCCTTTGATGCTGGGCAATTATGAGGGGCAGCGAACTCTATATAAGCCGCCCCTCCCCTCCCGCACAAGGGTTCGCAACCATTGTAATCCATATATTCCACACGACATAAGCTCCCGAGCACTAAGACGTAGGGATGTTACCTCCACGAGAGGGGCCTGAACTCATACATCCATGTGTACATCCTCGCCGTAGCTAGGACTTTGCCCTCTCCTTTCGTACCCCTACCATCTACTGTCAAGCTCGTTCCCACGACACCTGCCCTGCCCCGACGCCGCCACGCCCTACCCCGATGCCGCCGCTCCACACATAGTATTCCCTCCACCCCTCTCCTCCCTCCTTCCTCTCTCTTCCACCCCCTTCTTCCCTGTTCCAGCCGCGACCATGGATCTCGGGTTTGCTAGAGTTCTTGTGTTCTTGTTGATATATCATACATGTTACTTGTTTGATGATGAGATGGGATGAGATGAAATGAGATGAGATGAGATGTATGAAATGTGCTCTGTTTTTTAGATGAGATGAGATGAGATGTATCAGATGTATGAGATGAGATGAGATGGTATTTTTGTTAAATGAAAATGTGAAGCAAGTGTTTTTTTAAATGAAAATGTGAAGGTAGTATTTTTATTAAATGAAACTGGGAAGCAAGTATTTTTTTAATGAAAATGTGAAGCTACTTTTTTTAAATGAAAATGTGAAGCTCCCATTCCTATAGGTGATATATACTTGATGACAAAAATGTTACTAAAATGGGTGGAAATGTGCTCTGTTTTTTAGATGAATAGATAGATGGGTGAAATGTGATAACTCAATGTGATACATAGATGTTTTGTGGAGATGAGATGAGATTAAAGAGAACTTTTTTTAGGTTTTTTAGATAGAGAAACAAATGTTAAATTTTGCATATGCATGATGACTTAAATTTTGAAATGAATATGTGAAGCTCCCATTTTTATAGATGAGATGTTTTGTGGAAATGTGCTCTGTTTTTGAAATGAAAATGTGAAGGTAGTATTTTGTTAAATGAAAATGTGAAGCAAGTCTTTTTTTGAAATGAAAATGTGAAGGTAGTATTTTTGTTAAATGAAAATGTGAAGCAAGTCTTTAAACGAAAATGCGAAGCTACTTTTTTTAAATGACAATGTGAAGCTCCCATTCCTATAGTTGATATATACTTGATGACAAAAATGTTACTAAAATGGTTTGACTGTTATAAAACTTGTGAAGTTTGCATGATGTTTCCCACCAATCCGTTGCTCATATGCATATGATTCCTTGTTGTGATTAAGTCTATGTTTGCCACTAATCCATCTCTCATGGTTGTATATTGCCATGTTGTAATATTTGCAGAAACTATGGACAACGACTTAGAAAAAGAAGATTTGTTGGGGGATGTAATCCTAGCCAGAGGTGATAGCGCCTTGTCGTTTCTCAACGAGACCGATGGTGAGGAAAGAGAGGATGACGACTCCAGTGAGGAGGAAGGAGATCATGATGGATCCAGTGATCGAATGGAGGACGAAGGAGATCATGACGGCTCCGGTGATCAAATGGAGAAGGGAGCCTTAACTGCTTCAAAGTCCAACGAGGTATGTATGTATGTATATATATATTAATCCTTTGCTAACTATGTGCATTAATTGTTTTGTATGTACATATATTAATGCTTCTTTCTTCTTTTAATTAGCCATTCGGATCGAGCCAAACTTCGGTAAGGAGACAAAGCTCGAAGAGAAGGTTGGACCCGGATGAAAGATTCACGATCGAAGAAGTCTCTCCAGAAGGCCAACCGATTGCTCCCAAGCGGACCAAGGACAAATCTATACATCAATGCAGAGTTATTATTTGGGACAACATCCCGATCAGCATCCAAGAATGGAATAAGGACCCTGAAGTTCCTTATGTCCACGATGGACTGAAAGATGATCTTTGGAATTCGCTGATGAGAAGTTTCAGCCTACCGCCAGAGGAGGATCCGAATAACCTAGTTATACAGTGAAAGTTCAAGGCGTTTGCTCTTGAGAAGATGGCAGAACTATTCAAGAATTGGAAGAAACTATTGAACAAAAAGTTTGTCGAGAAAGATGAGACTCTAGAATTCACCGGTCAATACTTGAAGATGAAAGATCACTGGCCCGCATTTGTGGCCTACAAGAAATCGGAGAAGGCTAAGAAAAGGTCACATACAAATAAGGAAAATGCTGCAAAAGAAGAAGTATCACCATGTTACGGGGTCAAGTGGCTACAGTAATGCCCGACCTATGTGGGACAAAGCTGAGCAAGACCTACTTGCTAAAGATGTCCAACCAGCGACATTGCACTGGCCAGATCGGGCAAGGACTTGGTGATAACCCACAAGTATAGGGGATCAGTTGTAGCCTCTTTCTATAAGTAAGAGTGTCAAACCTAACGAGGAGCTAAAGGTAGAACAAATATTCCCTCAAGTTCTATCGACCACCGATACAACTCTATGCACGCTTAACGTTCGCTTTACCTAGAACAAGTATGAAACTAGAAGTACTTTGTAGGTGTTGTGGGATAGGTTTGCAAAATAATAAAGAACACATAAATAAAAACTAGGGGTTGTTTAGATAAAGTAACAATTAAGTTAGTTTAACAAGTGTGAAAAAGTGATGGTAGGAGTTGCGGAATTGTCCCTAAGCAATTGACTATGTTACTAGACCGATAGCAAGTTTTATGTGGGAGAGGCCACTACTAGCATGCCATCCCTTACTTGGAATTCTATGCACTTATAACTAGAACTATTAGCAAGCATCCACAACTACTAACGTTCATTAAGGTAAAACCCAACCATAGCATTAAGATATATTGGTCCCCCTTCAATCCCGTATGCATCAATTTCTATGCTAGGCTGAAGCTGCTATCACCCTTGCCCTCCAATACATAGTACTATCAACATACAACTAACCCTATGGTGTGATCCATGCGCGCGCTCATATGATGGGCACCAAAGGACAACAACATAACTACAAGCAAATTAAACAAATCATAGCAATTCACCAATCACCGATAGGACAACAAAAATTTACTGAGACATCATAGGATGGCAACACATCATTGGATAATAATATGAAGCATAAAGCACCATGTTCAAGTAGAGGGTACATCGGGTTGCGGGAGAGTGTACCGCTGACTATAGATGGCAGAAGGCGATGAAGATGTTGGGGAAGACGACAAAGGTGTTGGTGTAGATTGCCGTCACACGATGATTGCCCTGACGGCGTTCTGGCACCACCGGGAGAGAGGGGGAGAGAGACCCCCTCCTTCTACTTATTCCTTGAACTCCCCCCTAGATGGGAGGAGGGGTATAGATTGGATCTCTCTCTGTTTCCTTCTGTTTCTGCCTTCCGAGATTCTGGCCTTTCACCATTTCTTAAATTCCCAGAGATCCGTAACTCCGATTGGGCTGAAATTTTAACACAATTTTTATCCGGATATTAGATTTCTTGCGGCAAAAGAAGGGAATCAACCACCTTACGTGATGACCACAAGGGTCCAGGGCGCGCCCCTATGGCTTGTGGGCCCCTCGGGCTGTTGGGAGACGTAGTAGTAAATCAAAAAAATTCCTACGTGTCACCAGGATCTATCTATGGAGAAACCAGCAATGAGCAAAGGGGGAGTCCATCTTCATACCTTTAAAGATCGCAAAGCGGAAGCATTACTAGAACGCGGTTGGTGGAGTCATACTCTCAGCGCTTAAGATCGCGGTGGATTCCGATCTAAGCGCCGAACAACGACGCCTCCGCGTTCAACACACGTGCAGCCTGATGACGTCTCCTACACCTTGATCCAGCAAGGAGGAAGGAGAGGTTGAGGGAGAGCTCCGGCAGCACAACGGCGTAGTGACGGTGGAGCTGCGTGGTTCTTCGGGAGGGCTTCGCCAAGCTCTACGGAGGACGAGGAGGAGGAGGGGTAGGGCTGCGTCGAGAGAGGAAGAAACTTATGTTCTTGGCAGCCCCAAAACCCCCACTATTTATAAGAGGATGAGGAGGGAGGGCACAGACCTAGGGTTCCCAACCTAAGGGCCGGCAGCAGCCCCAGATCCCATCTGGTGTGGCGGCCAGAGGGAGAGAGGGGAGGGTGGCGCCCTAGGTGGGCCTTAGGCCCATCTGGGCCAAGGGTTCCCCCCTTCCCACCTTTGCTGCGCCTTGGGCCAGGGTGGAGGGCGCACCAACCCACTCTAGGGCTGGTCCCTTCCCACTCTCGGCCCACACAGCCCTCTGGTGCTCGTGGCCCCACTTGGTGGACCCCTGGAACCCTTTTGGTGGTCCCGGTACGTTACCGGTGATGCCCGGAACACTTCCGGTGACCAAAACCTCACTTCCTATATATGAATCTTTACCTCCAAACCATTCCGAAATTCCTCATGACGTCCGGGATCTCATCCGGGACTCCGAACTACCTTCGGTAACCACGTACACTATTTCCCTATAACCCTAGCATCATCGAACCTTAAGTGTGTAGACCCTACGGGTTCGGGAGGCACGTAGACATGACCGAGACACCTCTCCGGTCAATAACCAATAGCGGGATCTAGGTACCCGTGTTGGCTCCCACATGCTCCACAATGATCTCATCGGATGAACCACGATGTCGGGGATTCAATCATCCCGTATACAATTCCCTTTGTCTACCGGTATGATACTTGGTCGAGATTCGATCGTCGGTATCTCTATACCTTGTTCAATCTCGTTACCGGCAAGTCTCTTTACTCGTTCCGTAACACATCATCCCATGACTAACTCCTTAGTCACATTGAGCTCATTATGATGATGTCTTACTGAGTGGGCCCAGAGATACCTCTCCGTCACACGGAGTGACAAATCCCAGCCTCGATTCGTGCCAACCCAACAGACACTTTCAGAGATACCCATAGAATACCTTTATAGCCACCCAGTTACGTTGTGTCATTTGGCACACCCAAAGTATTCCTACGATATCTGGGAGTTGCACAATCTCATGGTCTAAGGAAACGATACTTGACATTAGAAAAGCTTTAGCAGACGAACTACACGATCTTGTGCTATGCTTAGGATTGCGTCTTGTCTATCACATCATTCTCCTAATGATGTGATCCCGTTATCAACGACATCCAATGTCCATGGTCATGAAACCGTGACCATCTATTGATCAATGAGCTAGCCAACTAGAGGCTCACTAGGGACATATTGTGGTGTATGTATTCACACATGCATTACGGTTTCTGGTTAATACAATTGTAGCATGAACAATAGAAAATTATCATGAACAAGGAAATACAATAATAACCATTTTATTAGTGCCTCTAGGGCATATTTCCAATAGTCTCCCACTTGCACTAGAGTCAATAATCTAGTTACATTGTGATGAATCGAACACCCATAGAGTTCTGGTGTTGATCATGTTTCGCTCGTGAGAGAGGTTTAGTCAACGGATCTGCAACATTCAGATAAGTATGTACTTTACAAATATCTATATATCCTTCTTGAATGTAATCACGAATGGAGTTGAAGCGGCGTTTGATGTGTCTTGTCTTCTTGTGAAACCTAGGCTCCTTGGCAAGGGCAATAGCTCCAGTGTTGTCACAGAATAGAGTCATCGGGCCCGACGCATTGGGAATCACTCCTAGGTTGGTGATGAACTCCTTCATCCAGACTCCTTCCTTTGCTGCTTCTGAAGCAGCTATATACTCCGCTTCACATGTAGATGCCGCCACGACGCTTTGCTTGCTGCTGCACCAGCTGACTGCCCCTCCGTTCAAAATATACACGTATCCGGTTTGTGACTTTGAGTCATCCGGATCTGTGTCGAAGCGAGCATCAACGTAACACTTTACGACGAGCTCTTCGGCACCTCCATAAACGAGAAACATGTCCTTGGTCCTTTTCAGGTACTTCAAGATATTCTTGACCGTTGTCTAGTGTTCTGCTCCGGGATCACTTTGGTACCTCCCTACCATACTTATGGCAAGGTTCACATCAGGTCTGGTACACAGCATGACATACATAATAGAGCCTATGGCTGAAGCATAGGGGATGACACTCATCTCTTCTCTATCCTTTGCCGTGGTCGGGCATTGAGTCGTACTCAATCTCACACCCTGTAACACAGGCAAGAACCCCTTCTTGGACTGATCCATATTGAACTTCTTCAATATCTTGTCAAGTTATGTGCTTTGTGAAAGACCTATGAGGCGTCTCGATCTATCTCTATAGATCTTGATGCCTAATATGTAAGCAGCTTCTCCAAGGTCCTGCATTGAAAAACACTTATTCAAGTAGGCCTTTATGCTTTCCAAAAGTTCTATATCACTTCCCATCAACAATATGTCATCCACATATAATATGAGAAATACTACAGAGCTCCCACTCACTTTTCTTGTAAATACATGGTTCTCCATAAACCTGTATAAACCCAAATGCTTTAATCACCTCATTAAAGCGAATGTTCCAACTCCGAGATGCTTGCACCAGCCCATAGATGGACCGCTGGAGCTTGCATACCTTGTTAGCATATTTAAGATCGAGAAACCCTTCCGGGTGCATCATATACAGTTCTTCCTTAAGGAAGCCATTAAAGTATGCCGTTTTGACGTCCATTTGCCAGATCTCATAATCATAAAATGCGACAATTGCTAACATGATTCAGACGGACTTCAGCATCGCTACGGGTGAGAAAGTCTCATCGTAGTCAACTCCTTGAACTTGTCGATAACCCTTGGCGACAAGACGAGCCTTATAGACGGTCACATTACCATCCACGTCAGTCTTCTTCTTAAAGATCCATTTATTTTCTATGGCTCGCTTATCATCAGGCAAGTCCACCAAAGTCCATACTTTGTTCTCATACATGGATCCTATCTCAGATTTCATGGCTTCAAGCCATTTATTGGAATCCGGGCCCGCCATCGCTTCTTCATAGTTCGAAGGTTCACCGTTGTCCAACAACACGATCTCCAAGGCAGGGTTGCCGTACCACTCTGGCGCGGAACGTGTCCTAGTGGACCTTCGAATAGCAACTTGATTTGAAGTTTCATGATCATCATCATTAACTTCCTCTCCAGCCGGTGCAGGCTCCACAGAAACAATTTTCTGTGCTGCGCTACTCTCCGGTTTGAGTGGAGGTAAAATTACCTCATAAAGTTCTATTTTCCTCCCACTTACTTCTTTCGAGAGAAACTCTTTCTCTAGAAAGGATCCATTCTTGGCAACAAAGACTTTGCCTTCGGATCTGAGGTAGAAGGTATACCCAATAGTTTCTTTGGGGTATCCTATGAAGACACACTTTTCCGCTTTGGGTTTGAGCTTCTCAGGTTGAATTTTCTTTACATAAGCATCGCATCCCCAAACTTTTAGAAACAACAACTTAGGTTTCTTTCCAAAGCATAATTCATAGGGTGTCGTCTCAACGGACTTTGACGGTGCCCTATTTAAAGTGAATGCGGCAGTCTCTAATGCATATCCCCAAAATGATAGCGGTAAGTCGGTAAGAGACATCATAGATCGCACCATATCCAATAGAGTGTGATTACGACGTTCAGACACACCATTTCGCTGAGGTGTGCCAGGCGACGTTAGTTGTGAAACAATTCCACATTTCCTTAGGTGCGTGCCAAACTCGTGACTTAAATATTCTCCGCCACGATCAGATCGTAGGCACTTATTTTTCTGTCACGTTGATTCTCTACCTCACTCTAAAATTCCTTGAACTTTTCAAAGGTTTCAGACTTGTGTTTCATTAAGTAGACATACCCATATCTGCTCAAGTCATCAGGGAGGGTGAGAACATAACGGTAGACACCGCGAGCCTCGACGCTCATTGGACCGCATACATCGGTATGTATTATCTCCAACAAGTCAGTTGCTCGCTCCATTGTTCTAGAGAACGGAGTCTTGGTCATCTTGCCCATGAGGCATGGTTCGCACGTGTCAAATGATTCAAAATGAAGAGACTCCAAAAGTCCATCACCATGGAGTTTCTTCATGCGTTTGACACCAATATGACCAAGGCGACAGTGCCACATGTAAGTGGGACTATTGTTATCAACCTTACATCTTTTGGTACTCACACTATGGACATGTGTAACATCACGTTCGAGATTCATCAAAAATAAACCATTGACCAGCGGGGCATGACCATAAAACATTTCTCTCATATAAATAGAACAACCATTATTCTCAGATTTAAATGAGTAGCCATCTCGCATCAAGCGACATCCATATACAATGTTCATGCTCAAAGCTGGTACTAAATAACAATTATTAAGGTTTAAAACTAATCCCGAAGGTAGATGTAGAGGCAGCATGCTGATGGCGATCACATCAACATTGGAACCATTCCCGACGTGCATCGTCACCTCGTCCTTTGCTAGTCTCCGCTTATTCTGCAGCTCCTGCTTGGAGTTACAAATGTGAGCAACTACACCGGTATCAAATACCCAGGAGCTACTACGAGCGCTGGTAAGGTACACATCAATAACAAGTATATCACATATACCTTTAACGTTGTCGACCTTCTTATACGCTAAGTACTTGGGATAGTTCCGCTTCCAGTGATCGGCACCCTTGCAATAAAAGCACTCAGTCTCAGGCTTGGGTCCATTCTTGTTCTTCTTCCCGGTAACTTGCTTACCGGGCGCGGCAACTACTTTGCCATCCTTCTTGAAGTTCTTATTACCCTTGCCTTTCTTGAAACTAGTGGTCTTATTCACCATCAACACTTGACGCTCCTTTTTGATCTCGACCTCCGCCGATTTCAGCATCGAGTACAACTCAGGAATGGACTTCTCCATCCCCTGCATGTTGTAGTTCATCACAAAGCTCTTGTAGCTAGGTGGGAGTGACTGGAGGATTCTGTCAATAACCGAGTCATCCGGAAGATTAACTCACAGCTGAGTCAAGCGGTTGTGCAACCCAGACATTTTGAGTATGTGCTCACTAACAGAACTATTCCCCTCCACCTTACAACTGAATAACTTGTCGGAGACATCATATCTCTCAACCCGGGCATGAGCTTGGAAAACCAATTTCAGCTCTTGGAACATCTCATATGCTCAGTGTTGCTCAAAACGCTTTTGGAGCCTCGGTTCTAAACTGTAAAGTATGCCGCACTGAACAAGGGAGTAATCATCACAGCACGACTGCCAGGCGTTCATAACGTCCTGAGCCGCTGGGAAAATGGGTGCGTCACCTAGCGGTGCATTAAGCACATATAATCTTTTGGAAGCTATGAGGATGATCCTCAAGCCACGGACCCAGTCCACATAGTTGCTTCCATCATCTTTCAGCTTGGTTTTCTCTAGGAACGCGTTGAAGTTGAGGGCAACATTAGCGTTGGCCATTGGATGTACAATATAGATTGTAAAGACAATTTTAGACTAAGTTCATGATAATTAAGTTCACATGATCAAATTATTTAATGAACTCCCACTTAGATAGACATCTCTCTAGTCATCCAAGTGACACATGATCCACGTCAACTAGCCCGTGTCCGATCATCACGTGATACGGACTAGTCATCCATGGTGAACATCTCCATGTTGATCATATCTTCTATACGACTCATGTTCGACCTTTCGGTCTCCCGTGTTTCGAGGCCATGTCTGTACATGCTAGGCTCGTCAAGTCAACCTAAGTATGTTGTGTGTGTAAATCTGGCTTACACCCGTTGTATGCGAACGTTAGAACCTATCACACCCGATCATTACGTGGTGCTTCGGAACAACGATCCTTAGCAACGGTGCACAGTTAGGGTGAACACATTTCTTGAAATTTTAGTGAGAGATCATCTTATTTAGCTACCGTCATTCTAAGCAAATAAGATGTAAAGATGATAAACATCACATGCAATCAATATAGTGAAATGATATGGCCAATATCATCTTGCTCCTTTGATCTCCATCTTTGGGGCACCATGATCATCACTGTCACCGGCACGACACCATGATCTCCATCATCTTGCGTAAAGTAATTACATGGCGTTTATGATTGACACCCAGGTCATACAATAAAATAAGACAACTCCTATGGATCCTGCCGGTTGTCATACTCATCGACATGCAAGTCGTGAATACTATTACAAAAACATGATCAATCTCATACATCACAATGCATTGTTGGGGAACGTTGCATGGGAAACAAAAATTTTCCTACGCACACGCAAGATCTATCCATGGTGATGATCATCTACGAGAGGGAGAGTGGATCTACGTACCCTTGTAGATCGCTAAGTGGGAAGCGTTAAGAAACGTGATTGATGTAGTCGAACGTCTTCGCGATCCAAATCGCCGAGCGTCCCGCGATCCAATCACGATCCGTCCCGATCAAGCACCGAACGGACGGCACCTCCGCGTTAAGCACACGTACAACTTGATGATGATCTCCGCCTTCCGCATCCAGCAAGAGGGAGCGAAGAGGTAGACGAGTTCTCCGGCAGCGTGATGGTGCTGCAGCGATGGTGGTGGAGTAATCTCAGCAGGGCTTCTCCTAAGCACAACTGAAACTGATCTTGAGGAGAAACTACGAACTAGAGGGTAGGGTTGCACGTGGCTGAAAATCTTGTGTCAAAACCCTAAAACCCTCTAGTATATATAGGAGGAGAGGAGGAGGAGGCTTGGCACAAGGGCCAGCCCCTCTAGGCTTCGGCCGAAGTGGAGAGGAGGAGTCCTCCTCCTCCATTCCTAGTAGGATTAGGACTCCTTCCTTATTTCTACCCTTTTTGCCTTTTTCCACCTTTTCCACTTAGGAATCTCTTCCCAGCCGCATGGCCTGTGTGGGACTTTGGCCAGCCCACTATGGGCTAGTATTAGTCCTCCCACAGCCCATGTAGCTTCTTGGGTCGAAATACCTCTCCCGATGGTCCCCCGATACACTATCGGCACTCCCGATACACTACCGATGAGCCTGAAACTTACTTTTCCGGCGACCAAAATAGGACTTCCTATATATGAATCTTTACCTATGGACCATTCCGGTTTGCGACTTAGAGTCATCCGAATCAGTGTCAAAGCTTGCATCGACGTAACCCTTTACGACGAGCTCTTCATCACCTTCATAAACGAGAAACATCTTCTTAGTCCTTTTTAGGTACTTAAGGATATTCTTGACCGCCGTCCAGTGCTCCATTCCAGGATCACTTTGAAACCTTCCATCCATACTTATGGCAAGGATGACATCGGGTCTTGTGCACAACATTGCATACATGATGGAGCCTATGGCTGAAGCATAGGGGATGACACTCATCTTCTCTCTATCTTCTGCAGTCACTGGGCATTGGGTCTTACTCAACTTCACACCTTGTAACACAGGCAAGAACCCCTTCTTGGACTGATCCATTTTGAACTTCTTCAAAACTTTATCAAGGTATGTGCTCTGTGAAAGTGCTATTAAGCGTATCGATCTATCTCTATAGATCTTAATGCCTAATATGGAAGCAACTTCTCCTAGTTCCTTCATTGAAAAACTCTTGTTCAAATATTCCTTCACGCTTTCAAGCATTTCTATATTGTTTCCAATCAGCAATATGTCATCTACATATAATATTAGAAACGCTATAGAGCTCCCACTCACTTTCTTGTAAATACAAGCTTCTCCATAAACTTGTATAAACCCAAACGCTTTGATCACCTCATCAAAGTGCTTATTCCAACTCCGAGATGCTTGCACCAGTCCATAAATGGATCACTGGAGCTTGCAAACTTTGTCAGCATTCTCTGGATCGACAAAACCTTTCGGTTGCATCATATACAACTCCTCCTCAAGGAAACCATCGAGGAACGCTGTTTTGACATCCATCTGCCAAATTTCAGTCAAAATATGCAGCTATTGCTAACATGATTCTGATGGACTTAAGCATCGCTATGGGTGAGAAGGTCTCATAGTAGTCAACTCCTTGTACTTGTGAAAAACCCTTTGCCACAAGTCGAGCTTTATAGACGGTGACATTACCATCCGCGTCCATCTTCTTCTTAAAGATCCATTTGTTCTTAATGGCCTTTCGCCCTTCAGGTAATACTTCCAAAGTCCATACTTTGTTTTCATACATGGATCCCATCTCGGATTTCTTGGACTCTAACCATTTCTCGAAATCCGGGCCCATCATCACTCCTCCATAGCTCGTAGGTTCATTGTTGTCCAATACCATGACCTCCAAGACAGGGTTTCCGTACCACTCAGGAGCAGTACGTGCCCTTGTCGACCTATGAGGTTCAATAGTAACTTGATCCGAAACTTCATGATCATCATCATTAACTTCCTCTTCAACCATCGTAGGCTCCATATAAACATCTTTCTGTGCTGCGCTACCCTCTGGTTGAAGTAAAGGTTCAATAACCTCATCAAGCTCTATTTTCCTCCCACTCAATTCTTTCGAGAGAAACTCTTTCTCAAGAAATGTTCCGTTCTTAGCGACAAACACTTTGCCTTCAGATCTTAGATAGAAGGTATAACTGACTGTCTCTTTCGGGTATCCTATGAAGACGCATTTCTCCGCTTTGGGTTCCGGCTTTTCAGGCTGAAGCTTTTTGACATAAGCATCACATCCCCAAACTTTAAGAAACAACAACTTTGGCCTCTTGCCAAACCATAGTTCATATGACGTCATCTCAATGGATTTAGATGGTGCCCTATTTAAAGTGAATGCAGCTGTCTCTAATGCATAACCCCAAAATGATAGTGGCAAATCAAAAAGAGACATCATAGAACACACCATATCTAATAAGGTTCGATTACGACGTTCGGACACACCATTACGCTATGGTATTCCAGGCGATGTCAAATGTGAAACAATTACACACTGTCTTAAGTGACTGCCAAACTCATAACTCAGATATTCACCTCCTCGATCAGATCGCAGGAATTTAATCTTCTTGTTACGATGATTCTCAACTTCACTCTGAAATTGCTTGAACTCTCAAACATTTCAGACTTGTGTTTCATTAAGTTAATATACCCATATCTACTTAAGTCATTAGTGAAGGTGAGAAAATAACGATATCCACCGCGCGCTGCAACATTCATTGGACCGCACACATCAGTATGTATGATTTCCAACAAGTCACTTGCCCATTCCATTGTTCTAGAGAACGGGATTTTAGTCATCTTGCCCATGAGGCATGGTTCACATGTGTCAAGTGATTCAAAATCAAGTGACTCCAAAATTCCATCAGCATGGAGCTTCCTCATGCGTTTTACACTAATATGACCCAAACGGCAGTGCCACAAGAAAGTGGTACTATCATTATCAACTCTACATCTTTTGGCATCAATGTTATGAACATGTGTATCATCACTATCAAGATTCAATATGAATAAACCCCTCACATTGGGTGCATCAAGGACATCTGATTTCTGGGAAGCCGTGAGGATAATCCTCAGATTACGGGCCCAGTCAACGAAGTTACTTCCATCATCTTTCAACTTAGCTTTCTCTAGGAACGCATTAAAATTCAGGGGTGCTACTGCGCGAGCCATTGATCTACAACATAAATATGCAAAGGTTACTTAGACTATTGTTCAAGATAATGAGTTTAGTTAATCAAATTACTAAAGCTCCCACTCAAATTGAAATCCTTCAGGTCATCTGAGTGTCACATGATCCAAATTCACCAACTCAAGTCTGATCATCACGTGAGTTGAGGTGGTTTCAATGGAGAACATCATCATGTTGATCATATCTACTATATGACTCATGTTCGACCTTTCGGTCTCTTGTGTTCTGAGGCCATGTCTGTACATGCTAGGCTCATCAAGTTTAACCCAAGTGTTCTGCATGTGCAACACTGGCTTGCACCCGTTGTATGTGAATGTAGAGTCTATCACACCCGATCATCACGTGGTGTCTCGACACGACGAACTTTCGCAACGGTGCACACTCGGGGAGAACACAATTCATCTTGAAATTTAAGTGAGGGATCACCTTATAATGCTATCGTCGCCCTAAGCAAAACAAGGTGCATAAAAGGATTAACATCACATGCAAATCATAAGTGACATGATATGGCCATGAACTTGTGCTTTTGATCTCCATCTTGAAAGCACCGGCATGATCTCCATCGTCACCGGCATGACACCATGATCTCCATCAATGTGTCGCCATCATGGCTGTCATGCCCACCATGCTTCTACTACTATTGCTATCGTTTAGTGATAAAGTAAAGCATTACATAGTTCTTAATGATTGACACACATGTCATACAATAATTAAAGACAACCCTATGCCTCCTGCCGGTTGTCGTACTCATCGACATGCAAGTCGTGATATTCCATACAACAAATGATCATCTCATACATCACATATATCTCATCATGTAATTGCCATATCACATCACAACATACCTTGCAAAAACAAGTTAGACGTCCTCTAATTGTTGTTGCATGTTTTACGTGGCTACTACGGGTATCTAGCAAGAACAATTCTCACCTACGCATAAACCACAACGGTGATACATAAGTTGCTTTTCAACCTTCTCAAGGACCGCCTTAGTCGAATCCGATCCAACTAAAGTAGGAGAAATAGACACCCGCCAGCCATCTTTGTGCAGCGAAGTTACATGTCAGTCGATGGAACCGGTGTCTCGTAAGCGTACGAGTAAGGTTGGTCCGGGCCGCTTCATCCCACAATATCACTAAACAAGGACACGACCAAGGGAGGAAGCAATCTAAGCATCAACGCCCACAAACTCTTTGTGTTCTACTCGAGATCTCATCTACACATAGACCTAGCTCATGATGCCACTGTTGGGGAACGTTGCATGGGAAACAAAAATTTTCCTACGTACATGCAAGATCTATCCATGGTGATGAGCATCTACGAGAGGGAGAGTGGATCTACGTACCCATGTAGATCCCTAAGCAGGAAGCGTTAAGAAACGCGGTTGATGTAGTCAAACGTCTTGGCGATCCAAATCGCCGAGCGTCCTGCGATCCAATCACGATCCCTCCCGATCAAGCACCGAACGGACGGCACCTCCGCGTTCAGCACACGTACAGCTTAATGTCGATCTCTCCCTTCTTGATCCAACAAGAGGGAGCGGAGAGGTAGACGAGTTCTCTGGCAGCGTGACGGTGCTGCGGCGATGGTGGTGGAGTAACCTCAGCAGGGCTTCGCCTAAGCATAGCTGAAACTGATCTAGAGGAGAAACTACGAACTAGAGGGTAGGGTTGCATGTGGCTGAAAATCTTGTGTCAAAACCCTAAAAACCTCTAGTATATATAGGAGGAGAGGAGGAGGAGGCTTGGCGCAAGGGCTAGCCCCTCTAGGCTTCGGCCAAAGTGGAGAGGAGGAGTCCTCCTTCTCCACTCCTAGAAGGATTAGGATTCCTTCCTTATTTCCACCCTTTTTGCCTTTTTCCACCTTTTCCAGTTAGGAATCTCTTCCCAGCTGCATGGGCCTTGTGTAGGACTTTGGCCAGCCCACTATGGGCTGGTATTAGTCCTCCCACAGCCCATGTAGCCTCTTGGGTCGAAATACCTCTCCCGATGGTCCCCCGGTATACTACCAGCACTCTCGGTACACTACCGATGAGCCCGAAACTTTTTCTGCGACCAAAATAGGACTTCCTATATATCAATCTTTACCTCCGGACCATTTCGGATCTCCTCGTGACATCTGGGATCTCATCAGGGACTCCGGACAAACTTTGCTCACCACCATGCATAACTCTATGCTACCGAAACGTCACCGAGCCTTAAGTGTGCAGACCCTGCGGGTTCGAGAACTATGTAGACATGACCGAGACACCTCTACGGTCAATAACCAATAGTGGGACCTGGATGCCTATATTGGTTCCTACATATTATACGAAGATCTTTATCGGTCGAACCTCTATGTCAAGGATTCAGTTAATCCCTTATTATGTTCCCTTTGTTCTTCGGTATGTTACTTGCCCGAGATTCGATCGTCGGTATCTCCATACCTAGTTCAACCTCGTTACCGACAAGTCTATTTACTCGTTCCGTAATACAAGATCCCGTGACTAACACTTAGTCACATTGCTTGCAAGGCTTATTGTGATGTTGTATTACCGAGTGGGCCCTGAGATACCTCTCCATCACATGGAGTAACAAATCCCAGTCTTGGTCCATGCCAACCCAACAAACACCCTCGGAGATACCTGTAGAGCATCTTTATAGTCACCCAGTTACATTGCTACGTTTGATACACACAAGGCACTCCTCCGGTGTCCGTGAGTTGCATGATATCATGGTCATAGGAACATATACTTGACATGCAGAAAACTATAGCAATAAACTGGCACGATCATATGCTACGTTTACAGTTTGGGTCTGGTCCATCCCATCATTCTCCTAATGATGTGATCCCGTTATCAAATGACATCACATGTCAATGGCTAGGAAACCTTGATCATCTTTGATCAACGAGCTAGTTCACTAGGGGCATACTAGTGACAAAGTGTTGTCTATTTATCCACACATTCAATGTGTTTCCAATCAATACAATTATATCATGGATAATAAACAATTATCATGAACAAGGAAATATAATAATAAACACTTTATTTATTGCCTCTAGGGCATATTTACAACATGCATCACATCGCATCCTTTGGCCATATCACATCACAAGGCATATGGTGCAAAAACAAGTTAGACGTCCTCTAATTTATTGTTGCAAGTTTTTACGTGGCTGCTATAGGTTTCTAGCAAGAACGTTTCTTACCTACGCCAAAACCACAACATGATATGCCAATTGATGTTTACCCTTCATAAGGACCCTCTTCATCTAATCCGATCCGACTAGAGTGGGAGAGACAAACACCCGCTAGCCACCTTATGCAACAAGTGCATGTCAGGCGGTGGAACCGGTCTCATGTAAGCGTACGTGTAAAGTTGGTCCGGGCCGCTTCATCCCAAAATACTGCCGAATCAAGATAAGACTAGTAACAACAAGCAAATTAACAAGATCGACGCCCACAACAACTTGTGTTCTACTCGTGCATAGATTCTACGCATAGACCTAGCTCATGATGCCACTGTTGGGAGACGTAGTAGTAAATCAAAAAAATTCCTACGTGTCACCAAGATCTATCTATGGAGAAACCAACAATGACAAAGGGGGAGTGCATCTTCATACCTTTGAATATCGCAAAGCGGAAGCGTTACTAGAACGCGGTTGGTGGAGTCGTACTCACAGCGATTCAGATTGCGGTGGATTCCGATCTAAGCGTCGAACAACGGAGCCTCCACGTTCAACACACGTGCAGCCGATGACGTCTCCTACGCCTTGATCCAACAAGGAGGAAGGAGAGGTTGAGGGAGAGCTCTGGCAGCATGACGGCGTGGTGACGGTGGAACTGCGTGGTTCTCCAGCAGGGCTTCTCCAAGCTCTCCGGAGCACGAGGAGGAGGAGGGGTAGGGCTGCGCCGAGAGAGGAAGAAACTTGTGTTCTTGGCAGCCCCAAAACACCCACTATTTATAGGAGGAGGAGGAGGGAGGGCACAGCCCTAGGGTTCCCACCCTAAGGGCCGGCGGCAGCCCCATATCCCATCTGATGCGGCGGCCAGAGGGAGAGAGTGGAGGGCGGCGCCCTAGGTGGGCCTTAGGCCCATCTGGGCCTAGGGTTCCCCCCTTCCCACCTTTGCTGCGCCTTGGGCTAGGGTGGAGGGCGCACCAGCCCACTCTAGGGCTGGTCGCTTCCCACTCTCAGCTCACGCAGCCCTCTGGTGCCCGTGGCCCCACTTGGTGGACCCCTGGAACCCTTCCGGTGGTCCCGGTACGTTACCGGTGATGCCCGAAACACTTCCGGTGGTCCCGGTACGTTACCGGTGATGCCCGAAACACTTCCGGTGACCAAAACCTCACTTCCTATATATGAATCTTTACCTCCGGACCATTACAGAACTCCTCGTGACGTCCGGGATCTCATCCGGGACTCTAAACTACCTTCGGTAACCATGTACACTATTTCCCTATAACCCTAGCGTCATCGAACCTTAAGTGTGTAGACCCTACGGGTTCGGGAGGCACGTAGACATGACCGAGACACCTCTCCGATCAATAACCAACAGCGGGATCTAGATACCCATGTTGGCTCCCACATGCTTTACGATGATCTCATCGGATGAACCACGATGTCGGGGATTCAATCAATCCCATATACAATTCCCTTTGTCTACCGGTATGATACTTGCCCGAGATTCGATCGTCGGTATCTCTATACCTTGTTCAATCTCGTTACCGGAAAGTCTGTTTACTCGTTCCATAACACATCATCCCGTGGCTAACTCCTTAGTCACATTGAGCTCATTATGATGATGTCTTACCGAGTGGGCCTAGAGATACCTCTCCGTCACACGGAGTGAAAAATCCCAGTCTCGATTCGTGCCAACCCAACAGACACTTTCGGAGATACCCATAGTGTACCTTTATAGCCACCCAGTTACGTTGTGACGTTTGGCACACCCAAAGTATTCCTATGATATCCGGGAGTTGCACAATCTCATGGTCTAAGGAAATGATACTTGACATTAGAAAAGCTTTAGCAGACGAACTACACGATCTTGTGCTATGCTTTGGATTGGGTCTTGTCCATCACATCATTCTCCTAATGATGTGATCCAGTTATCAACAACATCCAATGTCCATGGTCATGAAACCGTGACCATCTATTGATCAACAAGCTAGCCAACTAGAGGCTCACTAGGGACTTATTGTGGTCTATGTATTCACACATGCATTACGGTTTCTGGTTAATACAATTGTCGCATGAATAATAGACAATTATCATGAACAAGGAAATACAATAATAACCATTTTATTTTTGCCTCTAGGGCATATTTCCAACACGAGCATCGTCTCGCATTGATTCTTTTTCCCAAAAATCGCATATATTCCAAAACAATCTTCGTAAGTTTTTATCGCGTTTGGACCTCGTTTGGTATGGATATTCTGTGAAACAAAAACATGCAACAAACATGAACTGGCACTAGGCACTGGATCAATATGTTAGTCCCAAAAATAGTATAAAAAGTCGCCAAAAGTATATGAAGGTTGTAGAATGTTGGCATGAAACAATCAAAAATTATAGATACTATGAAGACATATCACTTGGTTCTTCGGGGTTGGGGGAACTTTGGACCCATAAACAGGGAAGTGTCTCTGGACGAAATCTCAACTTGAAACACCCGTCGAAAAGCTTGAGGAAGCAATCAAGAATTCGCTGGAAGGACGTTCGTTCCTGACAAACAGAAGGACGATCTGTCATTGGCCCTCGGGAATCCCGAACACCCTGGACGAACATGAGGCACATCAGGCTCCGTTCCGTGGAAGGTTGGGTTTCCCGACAATATTGGTTATAGAAGCTGACAGAGAAAGAAGAAAGAGCAAGCAAACGAAAGGGAAAATATGAATGAAATTTTAGCAAAACTAGAGGCACTTGAGAGCCAGCAAGCTACCAGCCAACCATCTCAGCGGCACATATATCCTTCATTGGAGACTACCCACGATGCTACCCCACCATCTCAGCGGAGAAGTGGTGTGGCTTCCATGGAGCTCGTTCAGCCTGATATCACGGCTCCTCGCTACCCCATGGATGGTATAACGGATAAGAAACATTGTGTGCTGCTACTTCTCAAGCATGCGTTGGTTTCCCATGAAGAGGCACGGTTTGATGCAGCAAAGTAGATAAGTATTTCCTTCAGTTTTTGAGAACCAAGGTATCAATCCAGTAGGAGATACAAGCGAATCACCAATAGATGTACCTGCACAAAGAATCAAACTCTTGCACCCAACGCTATAAAGGGGTTGTCAATCCCTTCACGGTTACTTACAAGGATGAGATCTAGTAGAGATGGATATAATAGGATGCTTGAACGGAAAGTAAAACTAAAAGTAAAAATAATGGAGCAAGTATTTTTTGGTATTTTTGGTTTTAGATCTGAAAATATAATATGGAAAATAGACCCAGGGGCCATAGGTTTCACTAGATGGCTTCTCTCATGATGGCAAGTATTACGGTGGGTGAACAAATTACTGTCGAGCAATTGATAGAAAAATGAATAATTATGAAGATATCCAAGGCAATGATTATGCATATAGGCATCACGTCCGTGACAAGTAGCCCAAAACGATTCTGCATCTACTACTATTACTCCACACATCGACCAACTCCTGCCTGCATCTAGAGTATTAAGTTCATGAAGAACAGAGTAACGCATTAGGTAAGATGACATGATGTAAAGGGATAAACTCAAGCAATATGATGAAAACCCCATATTTTTACCCTTGATGGCAACAATACAATACGTGCCTCGCTACCCCTAATTTGTCACTGGGTGAGGACACTGCAAGATTGAACCCAAAACTAAGCACTTCTCCTATTGCAAGAATTACCAATCTAGTTGGCCAAACCAAACCAATAACTTGAAGAGACTTGCAAAGATATGAAATCATGCATTTAAGAATGCAGGAAAGACTCAAATAATATTCATGGATAATCTGAACATAAACCCACAATTCATCAGATCTCAACAAACACACCGCAAAAGAGTATTACATCGGATAGATCTCCATGAAGATCATGAAGAACATGGTATTGAGAAGCAAAGAAAGAGAAGAAGCCATCTAGATACTAGCTATGGACCCGTAGATCTGTGGTGAACTACTCACATATCATCGGAGCGGCAATGGAGTTGATGTACATGCCCTCCGTGATCGAATCCCCCTCCGGCAGATTACCGAAAAAGGCTCCAAGATTGGATCTCTCGGGAACAGAGGCTTCTGGGGGCGGAAAAGTGTTTTCGTGGCTCTTTTTGATAATGATGGAATAGTTGGGAATTTATAGGCCAAAGATTAGGGTTAGGGGAGCAGCCGTGGGCCCACAAGCCTGCCCGGCGCAGCCACCCCCCTGGTCGCGCCCCTAGGGCTTGTGGCCCCACGGTGGCTCCTCTGCCTTGGTTCTCAAGTCTCGTAGATTCCTTTGTTCCAGAAAAATTCCTTCCGAAGGTTTTATTCTGTTTGGAATCCATTTAATATTCCTTATCCGCGAAACTCAAAAACAAGGAAAAAACAGAAACTAGCACTAGGCTCTAGATTAATAGGTTAGTCCCAAAATAATATAAAATAGCATATTAATGCATATAAAACATCCAAAACAGATAATAAAATAACATGGAACAATCAAAATTTATAGATACGTTGGAGACGTATCATGTGCTAATGGCGAAATGCCATAACGTGACCTTGAAGGCGACAGTCGGCTATGTCTTACCTCCTCGACCTGATGCAACTTTCCATTTCACTCCGGTTCCAGCTGGCTTTGCTATTGTCGAGGTGGATGAAATAATGGACGGATTTGAGGCGCTGGAGTAGAAGGGGAGATTCTTCTTCAATATGCCTTAAGGACTACCTGTCTATGGAGAATGGAACACATCTTGCTTCTGTACTAGACGCCGCCTCAACAGACTCAGCCAGAGGAGGCCCCGGTGCCTGAGTCGTCTCTGGTGCATCAGCCATCTCCAATGCGTCAACCGTCTCTGGTGCGTCAGTCATCTCCGCTGGCTGAGTCATCTCCAGCGCGTCAGCCATCTCCGCCGCCTCAGCGGACTCCGACGAAGGAGGCCCCTCAACAGAATCCTCCCCCGCCTCAGCTGTCTCCATCGCGTCATCGGACTCTGCCTCCTCCGTCGCCTCAGCAACATCGGAAGAGAGCCGCCGCCGCTCCGGCGGCTAGCAGTAGTACGAAATCAAAGAAATTCGGAGCAGGCCCAAGCCTCAAGGTTCCTCCCAAGTTACCATACAAATTGAATGAAGAGGAAACCAACAAGATCGTGGATGCAGAAGTGAAACGCCAACTTGCACCGAAACGTCCACCTCCAAAGGAGAGAGTAGATCCGGTGAAAGCGAAGCGAACTTTGGATGCCCTTAGGCGACCACCACCGCCTCCGCCGCAATCAAACTATGACCAATGTATTCAACAAATATTGATCAAGCGAGGCGGTCGGGAAGCTTAGATAGAAGTGGCACAAGAAATGGGAAAACAATTCCCCAGCTTGGCAAACAATAACTGCAATCGTGCCCTCCGCTCAAGGTGGTTACGATATCACTAATGATCCAGGGAAAGAAGCCGGTGGTCTTGCTATCAATGCTGGTGATTACTTACCCGATTCGGTACAGTTCGAAAAGGCTGAGGTAGTACAAACCTTACGATACAAGCGCGGTAAGCCTCTCATCAGACGTGAGGAGCTCCCCCGTCTACCAACAATGATGCGACAATTGCATGTATGATACTTGAGTACTAGCAAGGACGGGACTGACAATATCTTCATGGGAATAAAAAATGGGCAATTATTCAATGGAGACCAGGTGTCGTTCATTGAAGTTGAAGAGATTTTTCAGTTATACAATCAAGCTGCCCTCGATAAAACTATCGTCAACTTCTATTGTGTGTAAGTATTTTCTCTACAATTAAGTCTCTAGCTCAGCTCGTTCATTGCATGTATTAATTATCCTCATACGATACTATGCAGATTGAAGATCCTCGAATGCAAACAACTACAAATCTATGACATTGGGTTCATTGACCCAAATTTCATAAATGAACGTACGTTAAAAGATCATCCCGCTGATATAGAGAAAAATTTGCTAAATGCGTTACTTGGACAACAAACCAGAAGGGAAATACTGTTTCCTTACAACTTCAAGTGAGTGTTACTGTCTTGTGCACATTCTATTTTGCTTACTCGAGGTTAAGTGTAATTAATGAGTTATGCGTGCACAGTTTCCACTTTATTCTACTAGACATTCAGCTTGAAGAGGGAAAAGTAACTGTCTTGGACTCGAGACGTAAATACCCTAAGGAGTGGACGGACATGAGTCAAATGCTTTAGAAGTAAGTTCAATCATTATCGCACCATATCGGCAACTTTCGTTCAGTTCCTGATATCAAGTAATTATTTTCTTTATCGGGCAGGGTTTGGAAAAAGTTCACCAAACAGGTTAAGGGTGTTAGATGGAAAAAAGAGCCGCAATTTTTACATCCCAAAGTAAGTACTACTCTAGTACCGTGCATCTCTCATTGATTCTAGTTTCAATACCATTATCATGTTTGATTATCATTTTGATTGAACTCTATTCTTGTAAAGTGCATACTACGTTTGCGAGTTCATTTGCCACTTGACCTCTGAGCGGGGCCGGGGCATATATTTAGAACAATTTGAAGTACGTAAACAATATTCACATTTTTATTTTATTACCATCAATTGTGTTGAGTTTCGTTCATATATATATATATATATATATATATATATATATATATACCCCTTCTTTAAATTAGATCTGGCGAAAGCAGACGATCTCCTACCAACTGATCGCATACGAGCAATTCAAGAGGAATTGGCGGGATTCTTTGTTGAGCATGTCATACCTAAATATGGAGAATACCATCGGGAGATGCTATGCGATTTTGGCAATTATATATTAGGATAGTAAGAGATGTTATATTGTTTATATTATATGTAATAGCGTCGAATAGATTTATGAAAACTTGTCGCATTGCTCGACTAAGCACGGAGAAAGAGAGGTCACTTCTTGTCCCTATATATTGATCATGACGATGTTGTGTAATGACGTTCTTTTATTGCTATATGTAGTAGCTAGCATTGAGTTGAATGAATAACATAAAATAAAAATGGTAAACACAAAAATTAAAGGGGGAAACACAATATGAAAACCCCCAAACCCTCCAAAACCCCTAAACCCCTCCTTTAAGAATAAGACCCCAACGTCTAGCAGCTGCTGACGCGTGGCTGCCTTTTAGTCCCGGTCGGTGTTACCAACCGGGACTAAATGTCCTCCTGCCAAGCACCCCACGACGGCCACATGAAGCTCCTTTAGTCTTGGTTCGTAAGCCAACCGGGACTAAAAGTGATCGACATTAGTCCCGATCGTTATTTCTCGGTTGCAAAACCGGGACTAAAGGCCCTCTAAAACCAAGACTGATGCCATGTTTTCTACTAGTGTCTCTCTCCACTATCATATTTCTAGAAAAGAAATAGTGTGGGCATGAGTAAAAGGTGACCACATGGAGTCTGCATTAAGACTTAAACACACTGTTCGGTTTTAAGCTATAGCTATAGTAAATATGATGGACCAACTTAAGAATTATACACTAGTGACGTTTGAATCTACCTCTTTCCCTAAACAACTCTAACTACTAAAATTGCTCATGTTGGAGGAGTTAACCCCATCTAGCCCTTCACTCAAAAATGTTATTTCTCCAAAAATCGCCCACCTTCACGTTAACGCCCCTCTAGTATTCCATATCTTTTGTGGTGCTCCACGCGCCCCCGCAAATTCCTCGTGACTTGTACTCACTCGTCGCTGAAAATCACTACCCGACCTCCACCCCTTTGTTAACTACTACAACCCCTCATTCCGTACCCACACATCCTACGGAGTAGCAGAGGCCAGTGGTGACTCACACGTGAGCTCCCGACATCCACTTCGCGTTCCCT